>JAYMFT010362798.1:0-22705 GCA_038088735.1 Panulirus argus
TATATATATATATGACGTATATCGCTCTAAATTCCCTTCTTTTATCGGCTCAATTCATGCTGAAATTTCTTTAGAAACTTTTATGACGGCTTATAAAATTTCATATAGAACATTGTCCACTGACTGACTCGTCTTCAGAAAATGACCCCAGGCGCACAGAGTGCTCTCCTCCTGGTGCGGGAGGAAGGCAAGCTAAACTTACCGCCTCCTTGCCAGGTCAGGAGCTGCAGGCAGGATGCAACCGGAGCCTTGCCACTCTTACCAGCTGGCTGAAGAGCAAGTAATACCGACCGAGTGCGTCACGTTGCAGATTCTCATTTAATCCGTCAAAGGAGAAGATCTTGTGCCTCAAAGGATTTTAGGAACAACAGGAGTCGGGGTCCTGATCTTCGCCAACCAGTGTTCTGTACATAAACTTGCTGACGAACGCTTCATGCTGGATTGGGCTGCTTCTCTTCAGTCTCTTCTCAATCAGGAGAGTAAACTGATGTATGTCGTGGGGTAGTTAAGTTGCGGTGTTGCTCTGGTTGTCTTCTTTATCTTTGCCAGTATGGGTTCCTCTAAGCGTATGATCTGGGCCAAGGATCTCGTTTGGAGAGAGATGGAGATAGAGAGAGAGAGAGACTTATCTATATCACTGACTTGTGTAACATCGCCGATTGAAGAATCAGTAATCCAGTTAAGTACAACAGCGCAAAAACTTAGATTCTACCTATATTTCTTTTTAAGTTTCACTCTTTTTCTCACTTTTCACTTTAAGATACTCCACAATTCAACCTCATAATTTGGGCATACCCATATAATCCACTTGGAAACCCTATGCAATGAACATCGCAAAAGCTGCTTCTCAAAAGTGGAGAGATGTACAAGTGCAAAAGATATTTTTCTTGTGAGCATCTACTCCATAGCCACAGCTGGTCTCATCAGCAGACGAATCTGTGGTGGTTTACTTTGACCTTTTCGTTTTCCAGAGAAGAATCAAAAACCTTCCACCTTGTAAACTCTTCTGCTATAATTTTTCTCTAACTATTCCCTTCTATCCGTCGTGATGTAGCTTCCTTCTATCTCTATTACACACATATTACTTCGTCCATAGATCTTCTGAGCTATTTACTTGTGTGCCAGCCCCCTGTGGCATTGACCAGTGCAATGAGTCTGGATTCTGGAGTCTTATAGCGTCTGTGTGAGAACCACGACACGAGGACTGACCTTATGCGATGCCTCCTGCTTCCCACACACAAATAAGCAGTGGAGTTCTCTTTCATCTTTTGTTTTCCCCTTCTAATGTTCTTTCAACCTTTAAGAGCTGGATCCATAAACACCTGAGGAGTTTAGATTAATGCTTCTTTTATTCTTGTTTTCTCGTATTCATCAAACAACTTTTCCTATGACAGCCACGACTGGGGCTGGCTTTTCATCACACTGGAGCAGCTATTATAAAAAACAAATCTGGGGACACGTTCGCAAGACGGTGCACCACGAGGAACGCCGATGTTCCCTTACAGAGCGATTACTTTAGGGAGTCTAACTTGATACACCGCAACATGATTTGGCTAAAGATGTATTCTTATTTCTTTTGTGGACGGCTCCAGTCACGGACAGAAGTCCTCATCGAGGACGGCCCATGAATGGAGCATTAAGAAAGACTAAAGAGTGTGAGGATTAGGAAAAAAAAAAAGATAGAAATCCCGAACAGATTGCGTTCCTTTAAGATATGCAGATCGACCAGACCGGAAAAAAAAAAAATGTCTTGAATATATCTTTATCAGTTTTTGATCAAGTGTGTACACTGCCATCAAGACAATTGTACCACGATATCTATCGTTACAAAGCAGGTGGGGCACGTTTACTCTTGAGGCGACCAGGAAAACTCCACACACACTAAGGTGGAATTACTGGCTATAGATTGCTTGATGAATCACGTGAAATTCGAACCATAATCTTAATCATATACACACGTGGAAGACACGGACACACATGCACATGGTAAATGCAGACAAAATGCATAAATTTAAGTTGTACGATACAGAATGTTCAAGACATAAGGCACCACGAGTGAAAAAATCTCTCCTCATATACATTACAAAGGGGTTATCATAAATAAGTAATTATTTACACACACACACACACACACACACACACACACACACACGTACGTACGTACGTACATACTTAAAATACTATATCCTTAAAGTTTTTGATGACACAGGAGCGCTCAGTCCCAAATGGAGAGCATTCAAGACAAATATTAAGTACAAGGACGTCGAGGACAGAGCAAGACTTCGTTAAACATACCTGATAAAGACTTCATCGTGATGGCTAAAACAACACATGACTCCTGTGAAATTATTTCATAGTGGTGGATTAATGGACAGGAGAATGTATTTTGAGAATGTATTTCTGCGAAAAAATACAAAGGGTCGACACACGTCAACAGAGCTGCAGAGCAAAGATCGACACGCGACAACAAAGCAATAGAGTAAACGGCCATGCCCCCTGCCCCGCTGGGCAGGTACGGGGGATCTAATGAGTATACCGCCGCTGTCGAAGGCAGGGTCCGCCAGGGGTCTGAACCAGCTGACCTGAATGCCCCTCTGGCCAGACAGTGCACACATGAGGCGAGGTACAGTGCACCTGGACTGATGGGTAAGTCAAAAGACCAACGTATCAGAGCTGTGACCAATTTAGGGAACGGCCTCAGACCAGGTAGAACACTTGAATGGCCGAACAGCTTGATTTGATTTGTGCCGGCATCCCCCGCAAGTTTATTGAGCATCCCATGCTCATCCTGTAAGCGGTAGCGCAAAAGCGTTACAAGGATCACAAAGGTCTTAGTCAGACCCCAGCGAAGATATATAATACAAGAAATTGCTAAAAAATTGGATCGTTATTTACGTTAACACTCATATAGTATGTTTTACTAAAGAGATGCAAAAAATGTATACAGTCTTAAAACTCCAGGCATCTTGCTATTAACAATGTGTTGTGCCATTTTTTGCAAGGATTGTTCTGACCTATCCCTAAAAGGCACTATGCTTCACATTCTACGACGTAGTTTTCTAGTCTGTGCCCAAATTTCTGACCACAGACTTTACAATTCACATAATTAACATCTCTGTATAGGCCAAAGCACCAAAAGTGTCTTTAACCAAACATCAGTCTAGCAGTATCTCATCTTGTAATAATGCTGAGTTTAACACCCGCAACGTGTTACCTCTTCGCAGGTCGAGGGTATCTACACCCAGGTAGATGTACGGGAATCAAGGATGTCTGTTCACGTAGAGCATACTTAAGTTCAGACAGAAATACACATTAGAACAGTCAATGAGCCCAAGAAGTCAGGCACTACAAGCTTGGGGCCAAATATATCATATCTGAGGCCAGGTAGACTGAGGCCAGGTAGACTATCTTACGAGAAATTATTCCTGATATAAAACACAGTTCACCTGCAGCCGCAGTGAGTGCATGTGACGCCAGATGAAGCACATCAGAGAGCAGGTTAACCAGCCTAAGACCCTGCCTTCACACCAGTCAGTTTCTTAAGCATCAGCATACTCTCAGTCTCCACTACAGCCGCAGTCCCCACCACTGTCTTCGTCCCTATCACTGCCTCAGTCCCCACCACTGTCTTAGTCCCCACAACTGTCAGCCCTTACCACTATATTAGTGCCCATAACTGTATTAGCCCCCAACATTCTCATAGTCAATACCGCTTCGTCCCCATCATTGTCCTTCTGCTCCCATCATAGTTTAATCCCACACATCTCTGTCTCAGGTCCTGTCAGTATTTCAAGCCCAATGTGTCTCCCTTCCTCCAACTACGCCTTAAGCTTCGACTTTGTATTTGCCCCATCACTATATCACCGTCTTCTTCTTACCGTTGTTCTGTCACTGTGACACTGACGTTCTATAGAGAGTTTTGTAGTTAGTTCCAAGAGTGTTACACTACCACAGACATGCCTTTTACAAAACGAAACTTCTCGTACAGTAACGTGGTAATAAAGTGGATTAATTGCACAGACTGAAGCAGGGATTATAATGATCAGAGGATATTTGGGTACTGGAGGCTTCTCGCATGCTGCGTGTTCTTACAATCTTCCTCTAATCATCAATAATGGTGGCCGTCGGAAAGCAGGGGCCCGAGCTAGGCAAAGATCGGGCGAACCTGACAACATCTACAAAAACAAACAATTAATCAGTTTCCCGTAGAAAGAAAACAGGAGACTTTGTTTGCATCGTTGTCAACTATTTCAGAAATCGCTCTACGTGTAGCCATAGACACGGCTATGAGTTCCTTTTTCTTGGGTAGGATCAATACCCACCACTGCCACCAGGAAGCGCTATCAGACAGGCATCAAAAGCAATTCCCATTGAGAGTCACTTCTTAACATTTTCTGTGAGAACAGCAAGACGAGCTGACCGCTTATAAGCAAGGCCAGTAAGAATAAATTTCCGACAAACTTTCCAAGGATTTCGTAAAAGACAAACAAATTCAGCTTCTTAGTTACCTAGGTCGTTCTCGTAGTAGGCAACTCCATCCACAACTCCATTCCTTTAAGTCAAAATTGAAGGTATAAACAACACTCAACAATAATGAAATTAGGAACTGCTTGTAATGCCGGTCTCTGAGCGCCGCCTACCACCAACGGTGGGCACAAATCCTACAGTGGGGATAAACGGCGTTGTGTTGTTCTACTTTTTTCTGTTGCGTAAATGTATACCCCAAAAAATCTGCGAGAGTGTATGCAGACTACCCATTTTCCTTTTTACCTTTCAGATCATGTGCAGTAAGGAGGTCTGAATGGCTCTACCTGGTCCGTTTATTACTGTAATGACCCGTTCTGCGCTGTTGGGGCCGAGCTCTCTGATGCCACCTGCATAATATGCAGTGCATATGGCACCAGTACAGCTATGTACATTATCTGATATGATTACATTTTAGCTACTGATAGCCATTGAAATAAAAATATATACGTGCAGGATCCTTTTGCTCTGTACTCCTATAGCCATAGTACAGCGATTTAAAACGTAATCTGTTGCTACCGTCGACACTGTTACTGGCTTCACCGTCTGTGCACCCAGTCACAGCATCACCGTTATCACTGCTGCAATTTTCAATGACTACTATCACTATCCCAACTCTCAAAACGCCTGCATTCACCATTCGTACTGTTATCATATTCTTACTGTATCTAAATTAACAATAAGTCCTTTTCTTTTATGCCTTATTCTCCAATTAGTCACCATCCTCTATCACCATACTTATTGACACCACGTCCATCGTTATCCTCTTCCTGTTACAATACTCAGTCACCATACCCAGCGTCGCCTTATTCACTCACCACAGCCAGTGTCACCATATTCCCCATGACTGTTCATAAACTCACCGATCTCCATCTTAATATTGTTTTATATCCCATATTTTACTGGTCATTACTTTGAGTTGTCCTTTGTGACTATCACTGTTAATTCTGCCACTTGTTTCAGTCAACAACGCCTGTGACCATCCTCAGCGTTACCACCCCTTCTGTCTGTCATATATTACGCCACCATTTCAGTCTAAACTTCCCTCAGTCACTGTCCCTTCCGTCACTTTCCTCTAATCGTCATCTCATTCCCCACCTCATTTTCCGCTGTCCTCCCAATCAGTTTCCACACTCACCACACTGTCTCATTGTTCCCGCTCTCTCCAGACCCCAGTGTCACTCTCCCAGCGAATCGTGCCACCATAACCTCTATACGCTTTCTGCACCCGTCCCTTCTCTTGCTAGTGTCCCCTTGTTACCATCCCATCCGACCCGTGAGTCCCTTGAGTCAGCACCCCTCCTCACCCCACGCCCAAGCCTGAGACACAGCAGATGCCACGTAGTCCTGTTGCGTCTCTGGTGGTGGCGGTGCAGACACAGTAATAACAGACATTCACCGTCTATGAGGGCAATTAGGCAAAATCTGGCGAGAAACGGCATAAACACGACCGCTGGGAGGTCGGCAGCCATTTATGTCATGCTAACTGTTGCTCCGTGAAGATGATTCATGGTGAAGGAAATGAGATGTCTGGCCAAGCCGCTGGAGGGCGCCAGATGGTTAGGTTGGCTGGTGGAGGAGGGGAGGCACGTAGGAGCACCGGGGGGAGGGGAGACAGCTAACTTGGAACAGAGAAAGAACCTTCCTTCACCACACCACAGACACAGCTCGACTGTTCCTTGACAACTGCCTCTGTGTCAGCAGACTTGCAGGAATTTCACACAGCCAAACAGACAACCAAGAACTCAGCCCCAAGAAGCAGTAAAATAGATAATAGGCAAATCAACACGAGATCTCCAAAATTCTGTGCCTTCTCAATATCTACAATGCCATGCTAAGCAGAGTAACAATGGCACCAAAACCAGGAATGCCAGAAACAGAACCAAAGAACAACGGCCCCATATTCACCCTAAAAGTCCCAGGGAAACTTTTTGAAAGATTTATGAACATAAAGTTAAGAGGACACCTTGAAGACAATAACCCTAGTAACCCTATTCAATACGGCTGCCGGAGCGGCAAAAGCACCACCTTCAGCGATTGCGACAGCAGTAGAAGAAACTGCTGTCTCCAGAGACGAGGAAAAAATTGCACAGTCATACAAAGAGACATAAACAAAGCCTTTACAAACTGTGGACAATCGGCCCATAATAGAAACTCGTACAATTAGGCATGTCTGAGATCCCAGAAAAAAATTATGAGTAACTTTTTAAACCAACGCTCCGCAGAAATCATCGTCAGCTCTCCAACGTCACCCAAATTCCTTCCCTTAAGCGGAGTCCCAAAGGGCAACGTCCTATCACTAACACTGTTCATAACTTACACAGCTGACATTCCCCCATCAGCTGGTGCCATGAGCATGGACATCTATGCCGATGACACCATTCAAATGATAGTCTCGAACAATACACCCACAGTTTACATGTACAATCAGAGGCAACCAGACTAAACAGATTCGAAAGGGAATGAAGCATAAAAACAAACATTAAGAAATATACTATAGTGGCGCCAGGAAGAATAAAACGAAACGAACATAATACTAGAAGGTAACACGATAGCACACAGAAAAAGCCTCAGAATCCAGGGCTGCACGATCCCACAGATAACAGATCATATCGACAAGAGATCTACACAAGGAAAAGCGGCCTTGACCAGTTTGTACATATTACAGGGAACCAAAAATTACGCTCTGTCAGGACCATGATATTATCTGTCCTAACCTACTCACCTATACCAACGTACGTCGCCTTCAAAATAAACATGCTGAAGTTACAGAAAATTTAAAATAAGACTTTACGACTCGTCACAGATGAAAAATACCCTAACACTAAAATACAGTAGAACGGCACGAATGATTTAAGATTAAACCAGTGTGGTCACATCTAAGAGAAGCAGTCCTGTCTGTCTTTTGTCTGTATATACGCTGAGGATGTTGCCAGACGCTCGATAACTATCCCCCTATATGCAGCTGCCAATAAATCATCAACTTAATTTGGAGGATAGAAAATGCTGACTGCTGGGATTTCATGCTTTCAGGAAATTATATGTGACTGGGGAGTGGAAAGGCTGTACTATCAATATGGAAGGCATAAAGAGGAAGAATAGTTAGGGCGAGTGATTATACCACTGAACAATGTGATTCCACCATTCTCCGACGCAGCAGGTTTTTATTTTTTCTGTCCTTGTTGAAGGTGACTTCTCTTTCATGGTGTTACTACCTACAGGTGGATCTCTCTCTCTCTCTCTCTCTCTCTCTCTCTCTCTCTCTCTCTCTCTCTATATATATATATATATATTTTTTTTTTTTTTTTAATACATATTCGCTGTCTCCCGCGTCAGCAAGGTAGCGCCAGCAACACCAGTACAAAACTCATTAGGAACGACGCTGACTACAATATGCATGTGAAGCAAACCTAAGAATTGTAAGCTACGATTAAACAGATCTGCTAAAACCTAAAACATATCTAAATGGTTAATTGAGATGTAAACAAGGAGAGGATTATATGATAAAATATGCGTACACAAACAGTCAGAGAATCTAAATTTGAAAAATTATGTACACTAGAGAATTACATGACATACACTTGAGGTAGACCTGTCAACCAGTCATAAAATCAAACACAGAGTAAACTTGAGCTCTAGCCGTGGATTTTAAGCTGTTGAAAAGAGAAAACGAAGGATCGACGGGAGACTAACGTAACTACTTACTGTCAGCGAAAGTTAAGTCCTCATTTAATTTTGATATATCTTCCATATCCACACACTTTTTAAAATACAGAAGTCTGAATCACAGATTAGAGTCCAGAGTTTTGAAGTCTCTAGACTGCATATTGTGTCCATATTTCTCTCAATGCTGTCTAATTGGAAAGTTCATTGGTTTAATGTTTCATTCCCGTTCTGAAAGAGCAAGCAGTATATTCATTGACGGGCACGGAAACATTGCATAATGTCTCTCCATTATAAGCTACCACACAAGTCCTACACATATATTTGTAGACATGGGGCAAAGGGATCTTGTCTTTATATTTGAACAAGCTGCCAATAGTACTAGGGTAGATAATTACTAAACTTAATTCACCAGCACCATTGGATTAAAATGGTCAAAGTCAAGAAAATTTTTCTAATGGAACAAATTGGAAAAATAAGGATAAATCGGGAGGGAACGGAAGAATATTAAGAACGTAACACGAAATACAGTACAGAAGGCTGCCCTGTGTGATGATCTTGGAAATGACATAACAGTGAAGTGCGACAAGGTGGTACATTATTTGTTATTTTACGTCTCGGTTCTTCCTGCCACACCTCGTCAAATGCTTTTCATTCATCTTGAAGAATGATATTACATTTTTGTCTGTCTTGTACTGCATTTGCTATTTGCTCACATGCAAGAGAAATTTCCTTTTGCAACTTCCTACGAGTCTTTCCGGCTTTTTTCTGAGAGATTTTGTACCTCTATATTCAGTTCCTACTCATACAATAGTCTTCTCATGATTTTTGATGTTCTGTTTTGTACGTCATATGAGTTCTGATCTTATCTATCAAAGCAACTGTTTGCATTCCTTCGTCCATTTTGTAAGGTAAGGTGTCCTAAATTACTGTGTCTGGTCTGTAGCACTTTAACTTCCTTCGTCAGGTGAGCATGTGGGAGGGTCGTGTAATATACTGGCGTATGGTTTTTCACTGATCTTGTGATTTCTTTACGCCAGTCATTTACTGCTGCGTCTATGTTGGTCAGGTCTTTATCAATAAGGATGTCATAACAGCGTCGCTGACCTTGGCGCATTCACGGGCTGCCTGGGGTCGAGCGCACAGGTTTCAACCATGGCTACGGCAGTCGGTCCATAGTCAACCCAGCTGTTCATCATCCCCTTGGGGTTGGTCGATAAACTGGGTATCTGGCTTAGGCTATGGTGTGTCAATATATATCTATATACTTACTATACTTGATCACCGTTTCCCGCGTCAGCGAGATAGCGCCAGGAAAATGACGAAGAAAGGCCCATCCACTCACATACAGATATAAATACATACACGCGCATATATGCACAATACAAACATATACATATCAACATAAACATATATACATAAATATACATACACATGCATATACATATATAAACATGTACATATTCATATTTGCTCGCCTTCATCCATTCCTGGCGCCACCCCGCCCCACAGGAAACAGCATCGCTACCCCCTGCGTCAGCGAAGTAGCGCTAGGAAGAAGAAAAAAAAAAAAGCCACTCTCGCTCACACTTAGTCTCTAGCTGTCTTGGGTAATTCACCGAAACCACAGCTCCCTATTCACAGCCAAGCCGCACAGACCTTTTGCGTGGTTTACCCCAGATGTTTCACATGCCCTGGTACAGTCCATTGACAGCACGTCGACCCCAGTATACCACATCGTTTCATTTCCCTCTATACAGGTATAGCGTTAATCAGATGGCCCTGATAAGGGTATTCAGCTGCCCGGGCCATTTCATCAGCTAACATTAAAAAACAAAAAAGTTAAGTCTCGAAGTTAAACTTTAAAACTTCCACAATCTGCACAGCTGAAGTTCAGACCTGGCTGGTCAGGGAACTGACTTCAAGATGTCGACAGTCTTGCCATCATGGGGAGGTGGTCGCTGGCACCAAAGAAAGTAAAGTACAAGCTATGCTTTAGCATTTGAAGACGACATCCTGGAGGATCTGCATACGCTTCCTTCAAGGGCGTGAATCTCCAGACAGAAATAATCAACCTCTGTGAACAGCTCAATGTAAAATTTTTGCTCGAGTCATCGAAACAAGACTCGCACCTCACTCACCGTCTGTGGCGTAGACAGGACCCTCACGAGTGAAGAATTCACGGAACTAAATAACTCCCCACTTTGAGGTAATGATCCGACCACATATAAGGGCTAAGAAATGTGAAGTAATAAAAAGGCTTGACATGTCCAATACCAAGGAAAAATAGTAGACAACATGTCTCAAGGAATTAAAACCAAGATTCATGGACCATTGTGGAGGAGGTTACCCCCACGCCCAAACTTCCTGCAACGATAAAGATAAGATTCCAGAATACTGCCATGGCTCCAAAGGCCATCATTAACCGAGGGCTCTGCCTATATCATCGCCACACACGCCCTAGTCACACTTATCGAGAAGATTCCTACCAACTCCACCAACAGCTGGTCAGATAAAGACAGCAGATATTGCTCTGTTTTCTCTTGATTAGGACGTTCATAATTTACACCTACCCTGTCTAAACTGCAAGGAATATCACAGGACTCTGAATGCCAGATGCCGTGTTAGAAAAAAAAAAGTAAAAATATGAGATCTAATAGAAAAACAATCCTTTGAAGCCAAGAAAAAAGACAAACGAAGCTGGAATTACACTACAGCAAGACACCAAGCAAGCTCTACAAGGAACAAAAGGTGAAACATACAAAGAAAACATAAAAACAACATGCTCGACGTACTGAAGAGGATATTATTCAAGATAATGACTGTTAAAATCTACGCATATCTCCTTAATGTCGCCAGGCCAGCCAGGATCCTTCAGAAAAGAGGCCAGACAGCAAAAGGTGGAAGTGAAGTGCTTGCCTAATATGACATTCCCAGATGAAGCTCCTGTAGAGATCTGAATTCTGACAAATGGGGAAAGCTGGCTGAAGACATCTGCTTTCCCAATTAAGAGCTATAATCGTACGACACAACTGAAGAAGATCATGACACAAGAGAACCACAAGTAGATGGTGAAGGAGAGGAGAACGAAAAGGATGAACCACACCCGCTAACCAAACCCGAAGAAGAACATTAAAAAAATCACGTAGAAACAGTCCCTCCTACTCGATGCCCAAGACTCCTGCATCCTTCTTCAGGAGGCGCCTAACCACCTACCGTCTGGACAGAGAAACTGATGAACGAAAAAGATGAAGGAAAAATTAAATCTACTTCCGAAAACCCAAGAACAGATGAATTCAAAATACGAGACCCAATAATAAAAGGACACTTTTCCATCAGAGAACACGTAGTACAAAAGACTGATTTGATGGCATTCAAGAAGATCCGCTACATAGTTTAGCTTAAAGACATGATAACAACCTTATGTGTAAAGAACATAACCAGCATAGACGCAACAATAAATGAATCGCTAAATAAAATCACAACAGCAATGACGAACCGTATACCAGCAGAACTCTTCTGTAGATCAGAGACACAAACTTACTACAGCTCAGGTCTCACCGTGGATAAATCAGGGGCTAAAGGTGTAAGAGCAACACTCACAATCACTCCTAAATAACCCTTGAGAAACAGCATGGCCCTGAAATCTATGAACACCATTCACCACAATGCAGTAACTTGGACACAGCTTAGAGGGGCAGTATTGGGAAACGTATATAGGTACCTCGACCCAAAACTCAACCTTGCTTCATATAATAGCCATAGTCAGCAAAGATAAAGACATGATCACATCCGTCCCATACCAGAGTGTGCCAGCTTAACAAGCTGGGAGGAGAAGCCGACGATGGAGTGGTAAATAACAATAGAAAGTAATATCAAACACAAAATCATTGACAATTTTGAGGAAAATCACATGGCTATAGATATTTTAACGACCAAAGGACCAATCATCATAGTCACATGATATCCACTACCCAGACGTCCATACCTGTCTTCATGCGCGTCACAATGCTTTAGGACACGGTAACAGCAGCCGTACAAAAGGAAACTCTACCGATTAATGAACAACGGAGATATGTTACACCTACCCTTCCCACCAAGAAGTTTCACTGCCAAGATTATGTATACATGCAGAAACAGACACAGACACAAAGACACACAGACACAGACACACAGACACACACACACACACGCAACGCCTCCCACACACAGAGGTAGCTGATTAATGACTTTTATTTCATCATAAGTTGTATGCAAATATTCCATGCACAGGTATGCAAATATTAGAAAGGAGCAACGTAATTACAAGCTCCCACATCCACGAAAAGTTATGCGCACATTAAGAATTATAACGCACACGCGACAGCATAAATAACATGTATTTAGGATATTTCCCATGACGACTTTTTAAGAACACGTTCCCCAGTGCGAGCACTTAGTGACACCACGCTCGCTCACACTGGCAAAAAGCCATATGACAACCCAAACTAGCTAGAGAGACGACCTACCATAAAGTTATGCCGTACTCAAAGGACTGGACAAGCTTGACATTGTTGTGTCGGGTCTCGAGGGCTTGGTGAGTCACATTTAATGGGGCAGGACACCATGGGTTGGGTCAGTTCAACTTAAGTTACATACAGAGGGCGTGGGCAGCGTGGGAACTACAAAAGGCGTATCGATAATTTACTGATGTAAATAATGTCTACCCAGCAGGGCAGGCACGCTACGGGACTTCATCAGAACCAACCTGCCGGGGAAGTCAGAGGGTGACTGGCCGCCGTCAGGGCGTAGCGCTGACTGTGGGTGTCAAAGCACCTCATAGCACGTTAATCCTTTTCCTTAGACAGACCCACTGGAAACACAATGGAGAGGTGAAGAGCACAATAAACTAAGCCTTTATTGGCCTGAACAACATAGGATCATTTCCAGGTTTTGCAGTGGACGAGGAGGAACATGAGGTAAGGCTGGCCATTGGCTAAAGACTTCGTTATCTGAGTCTGGTTGAAGCATCTCCCATGCTTGGGTCCTCTCCCAGCGTAAATAGTATTGCTCTTCAGGTACCTGGGTACATGACACAGCGAATGCGGTAGAGGCCGTCTGTGATGGTGCCAGCAACAATGCAATTGTTCTTTGTCATGCAGGCACTAATGATACATGCACGGCGAAACCAGGGAACTCGTGAAGAAATATTGCCAGTTGGGTTATTAAGCGCAGGACGATTAACAATTCAATTTCATGAGTATTCCCCAAGACTGTTACCGCCAACGCTCCGTTCACTAAGGTGTTGTTCAATCTGGTAATCAATAACCTTTGTTCGTAGGAAGGAGTACAGTACTTGAACATGAGACTCAACGTGCTTGCAAAGGAAAGCATATGCTACCTGTTTTAATAGGCTCCTTAGCGAGTCCCCTTTTTTGTTTCAGTTAAAGGAAAAACAAAGTAGCCCACATGGAGCACGTCTGTTTCTTTCCATAGGTAGTTCTTGTCATATTTCGCAGTAATCTACTAGACTAACTTACGTAAACTCAGACCTTATGCTAGGCTAGGCTACAGAACTCGCATTCGGCATTAAACTCGGAAATAGAGCTATGAAAAACGTTTCAAGCCTCAGGTTAACTTAAGCAGACCAACAGATTGCGCTCACATATGAATTCATATTTCGAAAAGTGCAGTTCTGCGCACCGGCAATGAAAACGAAAGAAGAGTATGAACCTTGTTGAGCCACATAATATAAATGAGAAAATGACTTAACTATGATAATCTCCAACGACCTAAAGCCAAAAAAGCAGTGCATAAAAGCGGTAAAAAGGTGAATTTTTTTTTTTAGACCTCAAGGGTACAGTGTTCGCATTTAAGCTTGAAAAAATAATCATCTCTCTTTCCAGTTCACTGCTGCGTTCCTACTTTGAGTACTGTGTCCAGCTTTGGTCTCATTCTTTGAAAGAAACGTACAAAGAATTTGATTCTAAGACAAACATCTCCTGGGAGACTTCCAGAGACTCTACATGAACTAACTTACTCAGCTTATTAAAGAGAGGACAAATAAGTGATCAAATACTGGTATTTAAAATCATTAAAGTTTTCGAAGTTCTTGAACTAATTAACTAATAAAAGCTAGACCAACTTCATTTGACATACCTTAAGAGATACAAACTTGAAGGTCAGTGTTAACATATGAAATGAATTACCAATGAGTAAAAAGCAGAACCACATATTCTCTTAAAGTTTAGCTAGGCAAATCCTCTTAATGTTGACGACTGATATCATTTGCGCTCCTGTAGCTGGAAAATTTACACGCAATGCTCTTGAAGTCATGTACTTGTTTCAAAACTTTCTCCAGAGTAAACTTTGTTTTTCTAATTTCTTCTTCCATCACAAACAGCCTCAAAAGGACTTCGTGGTCTATTACTACAGGAAAAGTTCCCAAGGATTGGAGGTATGCCCATGTGACCCGAGTATTCAAGAAACGTAACAGGTGTCTGCATAGAAATTGTCGTCCAATTAGCTTAACGTCTGTACTTGGCAAGCATATGGAAACCACAATTCGAGACAAAAATTCGAAGTCATCTAAGTAATAAGCACAATTAACATTTCCCAGCAAGGTTTTCCATGATATCATTCATGTCTGAGATATCCATTTTATTTTTCCCATAAACATTATTTATGATGAAAGTAAAACAGGTGATTTAATCTCTGTAGATTTTCAGAATGCATTTTATAAATTCCAGCACCAAACACTTCTCACAGAAGTTAGAAAATTGGTTGTCTGGCCGTGAAAATAGCAGTGATTAACGGTCAGTCCTCATAATGGTTATACGTAACAAGTGGTGTGCCATAGGGATCATTCTCGGAAACAGTCCTGTTTCTGATATAAATACCAGTGACTCTGATAATGGTCTAAGATTTAGGATATTACAATCAAAATGTCTAGACGACACTGCTGGAAAAGAAAGCTAAAAATGGAAATTGAGCGCCCACCGTTACAGGCAATGATAGACAAACTGGTGGACTGGGTTCATATGTAAGAAATTAATTTTGATATCGATAAGTTCAAAGCCCTAAACATAGGCAGTGAAAACGAGAAGAAAAGGTACAGCATAAATTTTAAAGGAGGTAAATGACTTCGGGGTAATAATCTCCCAAGACTTAGTTTGTAGTGTGTAGAAACAGCAACATGGCCAACAAAATTATCGGCTTCATAAGTAAGGAACTCAATTTCACATCCAATCATCAACCTATGAAAGTCACAGGTGCGTCTCCACCTTGAAAACTGTGTTCAGTGTAGGTTAACTTACTTGAGAAAAGAAGATAGAATGAAAAAAGTACAGCGGTGAGCCACCAAAATGATACCTGGATTGAGAAACAAATCCTATGAGAGCCACTAAAGGACGTAGACTTATCTATTTTAGAAAAAAGAAAAAAATCATGGTTAAAAGAAGATTTGATAATGGTATGCACGGTGATCAAGGGCTTTAACAATCTTAATCTAAGCAGACATTCAGAGCTAAATTAGTCTGATTTCGTTTGCAGTAATGGATAAAGCTCAAGGGCAAGTGCCTAACTTCGAATGAGGCAAATTACTTTTTCTTCAACAGAATGAAATGATTTACAGGTAACTGTACTTGAAATTAATTCCACTAATAAGATTAGAAAATAATATACAAATTCTTAATTTCAAGTCCACGAATGACTTTATTTCCGCCTCCGTAGACATAAAATTTTTGGGTATTTCTCCTCTGTTTTTGATCTCTTCTGTTGATTCAAACAGCCTCAAAAGGAGCCAGTAGTCTGTTCCTGTTTACTTTCCTTTATACTCTTTTGTATCTTCTGTTTCCGTTCCTTTCTATGAACACGGAGTGTTGACGGCAGTCAGTGTAGAACCTACCAGGGTTATGACTGTATTGAAATACGTTGAAGAGCGGAGGATTTGCTGCGTTTAATTTAATATTTTGTACATTTAGTTCACACTGGACAGAGTTTAGCTTAAAGTTACATCCACTCACCGTATCCCGACACCAGACGGTGTTTCACGTATGAACACATAAGAGTTAAAGTTACGCACTATCTAACTCGAGCTTGCTCAAATTCATGTATTCGCACTCACAAGCACTCAGATTTACCCCCATTTGTACACTCTGTAATCCACAAACACTGGAATTCACATCTGCTCAGACTCGGTCATAATTGCAATTCTCAAATTAACCAACGCCAAGATTAAACACCTAACGTTCATAAGTACTCACTCTGTCACTCAGACAATGAAACTCACAGGAACCTACCTTACACCCTCTAAAACTCAACTGTACTCAAAATAAGTCTTGTTCTTTCTCACGTGCACACAAACTCACACACGGTCCTCCGGGGTGTTGCGGTTAGCTTTACTAACTATCACACATACACGGGCCGCCTGGGATAAAATTCGCATGAGTTCGAATCTGATTGCGGCTGTCGGCCCACAGTCCATCCAACTGTTCATCCTTCCCGAGGGGCTGGTAGATAAAATGTGTACTTGGTGTAGGATATGGTTTGTGTGTGTGTGTGTGTGTGTGTGTGTGTGTGTGTGTGTATACATACATGGGAGTAAAGACATGGCACATACATACAAGGTTAAGAGACGGGGCAACATGAGTGTAAGACTCTCTCCCCGTAACACAAATAGTAATCAAAAGTAGTAATCACACTCTTTCATCTAAGACACGTTTGCACGTTTCTAAAACTTACACGCACTTCAACTCCTCGCTTTTAAAATATGTATGCAGAGAATCTAACGTAGATGTAACCTTCTCAGAACCACATGTACGCAACATCACTCTCACTCAAATGTTTTAACATTTACTAGTGAACTTCACTTCATCGGACACATCCTTCAGAATTTCGGGACTATTCATTCTGTGAAAACGTTATTCATTTATGATTCTGTAAGTATGCACCTGTGCATACATCCCTGGTGATGTGCAGAACGAACGCATTTCTTTTCGGAAGCAAGGGAAAAGCCAAAGGAGGAGGATGGAAAACGAAGAGATGGAATGGTTGGGTGAAGAGAAGCGATGGAGGGTAGTTGTGAGGGGAGACTTCCCGAATCAGGTTTAACATGACAAAAATGAGAGGGTTCCCAAAGAGGATGGGACAAGATTAATTAGAACTATACTATGGATTTTTCCCTCCATTTCTTTGTCCCTGTTTTTAGGCTTCATTCAAAGTCTGGACTCGATGAAGACATTCATGGCCGGAGGCTGTGACGTAACAAGAAAACAGAATTACGATCCAGACTGATTTTCAGGTTATGCGATATAGGTAACGTCATTTGCATTGTGGGAGAAGGCCACACAGGCTTTTTTTTTCTTGCATTACCACATTTCTCTTCATAACAAAGTTGTACTTTGTGCCAAAAGTTCACAAATCAGCGCGAAATCTCTTAAAGTGCTGTATCCAGATGACAGTTCCACCGTCAGCTTTCATGCGCCTGATACTCAAAAGAGCCATTCAGTCACAGCATCGCCGGAGGAGACAGCACAGTGCGTGTTGTGATTTGAGGAATTTACAGAGCTGTCCATGGGGCTCACAGTGAATTGAACTAGACGTCATTAAAGCTAGGAATAATTCCCTACTTAAATTCCAAATGGAAAACATTGTATATGAACACATTCAATATATGGTAATGACTGAAACTCCGGAGGTCTTTCTGGGACATCCTGTATAATTATCTTCAGGACTTTTCTGCATCTTAAGAACCATGATTGATCTTCATTCGTAATTCCTCTAGTCTCTTGAGAGATGCAATACACAAGTTTGATAATGTTAATAGATTCTGTCTTCTCCCAGATGCCGAATGACCTGTCCAATAATCTCTGATATATTTACAACTTAATGTGAGGATCTTAGCTGCTTGGTAATTCCGGATATCTGATCATTTTTATGAATTGGACGACGCCGGTTTTGGATGGACTTCTTGTATTCTAAATATGTCAGCTATATTCATAGCATGTATTGCAACTAGAGAGTATCTTGATATGGGTTGAACTACCGCTAAATTAAGTTTCCTATTTTTGCTGTTGAGGTTCTGAAGTCTTCTTAGCCGTGATAGGATTTCTTTCGCTCTCGCTCCTTCTTCCGCTGTGCAAATCCTGTCGCCTTTCTTTGTGATCTGTAGCCCGATTAGATGATTTGTGGCACATGGGTATGGTCAACGGGTGAGTGCTTTTCTTTGCTACTGGTATCACTTTAAATTTAACTCTGTTTGTTCTAACATTTTCTTTCAAACTGGTTTATTGATTCTATTGATATTGCTGTGTAATTTGCCATAAAATCTGCAGATTGTAATAATCTGCATCAAATCGTCCTCAAACATTACAAAAACACCATGTTCTGTTGGTGCTGGTATTTCTGAGGTGTACAGATTGTGAATATATGGTAGGGAAGAGGCATCCACCTTGTGGAACCCCACCCTGTACCTTTATGGATGGTCCGTTGTGGCTGTCAATTCGATGATGCACCTCTCTCTTTCTGAGACTTTTGCTTACTAACCTTCCATACTGTATGCCTAATTCCGCTTGTAATATCTTGCACTGTAGGCCTATTTTGAGAAACCTTTCCAAAAAATCTTTGCATCATCTCTTAACACCGCACTGATTTGGCGTCCTATTACTATCATATCTTGCTATTGCAATCGCTTTATGTAAACCAATGTTTTTTTCTTCTTAAACCATGTTGTCTATTTTCAATCAGACTTTTATCGCATGTTTTAAAAATCAGTGTGTGTGTGTGTGTGTGTTTATTCTCGGCATTTGCTGTGCAATATACGGAGGGTCTATGTAGGTATTTATGCTACTACGAAACAACCTTATCTTCACGGTTATTTTGGTGTGTTTTAGGCTGCTTGGGCAGGGGAATTGGGAGGGAAGGGGAGGGGGTGTGGCTGGGGGGGGGGGCAGGAAGGTCCCTGTGTTATTGCTGGCTCACCCCATTTTTTGTTTTGTTCCTTTGTTTTCATATTATTATTCTTTTTTTCCTGTTACACTTACTTCACTGCTTTGGGGGGGGAGGGGGGGGAGGGGGGGGGGACAAACTGGTCCTTGTGGGGCTGCTTGGTTTACCCCACCTCTTATAATTACTGACATTATTTTCATTTCGCTCTTATTACAGGGTGTCAGAGAAAGATTTCCGGAGTTTCAGTCACTGGATACAATTAATTGTTTTAGGGTACAATGTTTGTCTGTTCATAAAGCGGCACAAAATCTCTTAAAGTGCAGTATCCAGATGACAGTACCACCGTCAGCTTTCATGCGCCCGATACTCAAGAGAGCCCTTCAGTCGGGGCGTCGCCGCACGAGGCAGCACATTGCGTGTTGCGGTTTGAGGAATTTACAGAGCAGTTCACTTTGCTCATAGTGGATTGCGCTTGACGTCATTAGGACTTGGATAAATTCCCTTCTCAAATTATAAATAAAAAATATTGAATATTAACACATTTGATACATGGTAATAACTGAAACTCAGGATTTTTTTGCGAACATCCTTTATAATCATGTTAAGAACTTTCTTGTCTCTTAGTAACCATGATCTATCTGTACTCGCTACAGTTGTGTTCTCTTGAAAGATGCCATAAACAAATCTGATAATGTTTATAGATTCTGTCTTCTCCCAGATGCTGCATGATCTAATTTTCTCTGATTTATTTATGATATTTACAACTGGATGCGAGGATCCTGTCTGCTTGCTGTTTCCGTATATCTGATGCTTTGTTATGAATTGGATGACGCCAGTTTTGGACTTTTTGAAGTCTACGTCTGCTTTATTCAAAGCCGATACTGTAACTGAAGAGTATTTTAATATTGGTTGGATTAGTGCGAAATAAAGTTTCCTATTTTTGCTGTTGAGGTTTTGAAGTCTTCTTAGCCTTGGTATGGTCTCTTTCCCTCTTGTCCTTTCTTCCGCTACGCAATTCCTGTAGTCATTCTTTGTGATCTGTAGCCCGAGCAGATGATCTTCTGTGGCACATAGGTATGGTCAGTGGATGAGTGTTTTTCTTTGCTGGTGGCATAGCTTTGAATTCATGTTTGTTCCAATCTAACAATTCTTTTCCCACTGGTTTGTTTCTATTGGTAATGTTGTGTAATTTGCCATAAACTCTGCAGATTATGTGATAATCTGGATGACATCATCCGCAAAACATCACAAAATCACTGTGTTCTGTTGGAGCTCGTATATCCGAGGTGTATAGAGCGTATATATGGTAGGGTTGAGGCATCCTCCTTGTGGAGCCCCACTCTGCAGCATTATGGATGGTCCGTTATGGCTGCCGATTCGATGATACACCTCTCTCTTCCTGACACTTTTGCTTAGTACCCTTCCATACTGTAGGCCTAATTCCACTTGCAATATCTTGTATTGTAGGCCTACACTGCCAAACCTTTTTAAAAGCTCTGGCAACACGTCTTAAAATTGTACTGATTTGGTGTCCTACTGGTATAATATCGTGCTACTGCAATCGCTTTGCGTGAACCACTTCATTTCTAAAACCAAGTTGTCTATCTTTAGCTAGTCTTTTGTAGCAGGTTTGAAAAATTAGTGTGTCTGCGTGCATGTGTGCGTGTGTGTGTTTCCGGTAGTTGTTGTGTAATACATGGTACATGGAGGGTTTGAGTAGGTGCTTGTGCTACTACGAGAGGGCGTTATCTTCAAGGTTATTTTGGTGTGTTTTAGGTTGCTTGGGGAGGGGAAGGGGGCCCGTCTGGTCCATGTTATTGCTGGCTTACCTCATTTTTTTTTTGTTTTTTATATTATCTTTCTTTTTTTTCCTCTATTACACTTATACATTTCACTATGTTTGGGGGGGCCAAACGGGTTCTTTTGGTGCTGCTTGGTTTACCCCATCTTTTCTGATTGCTGTTACTACATCTATATTGCTCTTATTCGTTACTGTTACAATGATATCAGTAACGAGTAAAAGCAATGATATCCTGAGAACCATGAATCGTCTTTACTCGCTCGTGTTGTATTCCCATGTGAGATCCACTTAACAAATGTTTCAGCGTTTGTAGACTCTGTCCTATCCCAGATGCCGAACGATGTGTCAAATAGTCTTTGATTTATTGGTGGTATTTTCTGTTGGTTGTGAATACTTTGGTTGCTCACTGTTTCCCGATATCTGATGTTTTCTATAACTCGAAAGGCACAGCTTTGGGATCTTCGTTTCTTTTTCTTTCTTGTTATATTCATATGGCCTCTAATGTAACTGAAGGGTATTCATATATCACTCTTAAAATTTCTGTATATAATTTCGATTTCCGTTCTGTTTAATTGTTTGTAGTGCTTTTGCTGGTATGAACTTTGTAGACTTGACAGGGTATGTGGTAATCTGGATAAAACCGTCCTCAAACATTACAGTATCATTGTGTTTTGATGGTACTGGAATATCCGACGTGTACAGATTGTTCGGGATCGTTACAGTAAATTCTGTCTTTGTCTGGGGTTGTTACTGAAAAATTTTGTCTAAAGTTGTTTGTGTTGCACCTCCAAAAAAATGTGCAGAAGATGGACCCAAGAAACATCAGTTTTCCTCTCTTTATATTTACTTCCTATGAATTTCATACGTTGCAGTCACCAGAGCTGCCAAAAATTTTGCAGCGTGCACTTCGTCTTCAGTGATACAACTGGTTGTTGGGGGTTTATCATTTTGGTAAAGTCTTGTTTGTGCTGGTAACTTTGGTCGCTCCGATCACCGTCATTTCTTGTGCTGCTATAACTCTTAGTGCTCATGTCTCCTCTTGGAAGTCATGCATTAGTTTATATCTTAGGTTTCTTTGTTTTACTATTGCAATACCGCTTTCATTTTCTTTCTCTTTCTCCTGCTTCATAACTATGATGGATATTGTAACTGAAGATTTTAATCTTGCTGTTTGTTGCAATTCCATGACTATTGAGCAATACGGTGCGTGGCTTAGCAGTTTTGCTGAATATGTTATTCGGACTGAATCTCTGGGTCGACGAGTCATCTGAATGAATAAATGAATGCTGATGATAGAGGAAATCCTTCTACTAGAGGGGTAAAAAGGGAAGGGAAGACGGAGAAGATTCAGGTTAGAGGAAATGATTAATGGAAGGGAAGGAGCCAGGGTTTGACCCAGCTTGCATAAAATGGGTTTGCTAATGGGTTTGTTTTTGTTGGGACTGGGAGGAGAGGTATGGTTTGGGATTGTAAGGGGGGTTGCAGTATATCTTTTTTCATTATTACTGTCATAATTACTAAATGGATAACAGGAGGTGTTAGGATGTGCTTGAGAAGTGATGCAAAAGTAGCACTGTAGGGAACGCGGGAGGCGAAAACCTCAAGTCAGGCCATCGAAAATCGCTTCTCTGGTTGGTTCTTGAAAATATGTAGTGTTTGATCCTGTCCGGCGTTCTGAAGGTTGATTATAGATCTTTCTTCTTTTCATAAGAAGAGCTTCTGTGATGTGAGGACGCTTAGCGTTTCAAATATGGCTGAGCATCTTCGCTGAATCTACCATCAACTTACCAT
>JAYMFT010362809.1:0-22703 GCA_038088735.1 Panulirus argus
TTGCCAATCTGTAATCAAAATCGTAATTCTAGGCTAATTAGTCAAATAATTAGCATGTTAATGACACCTGGAGTAATTATATTGATATTCATACGCTAATTATTCGCTTGATTAGCCTAATTTTAAAGTTTGACCACATATTCTTATTCAGCACACTAAATAGCATCTATGCTGCCATTTTAAAGAAAACTGAAGATTTTGAAAAAATCAAGAAAAATCCAAGGCTAATTATTTTAACCTGCTGATTGCGAATCTATAATCAATATCGTAATTCTAGTCTTATTAGTCAAATAATTAGTGTGTTAATGACACCTGTAGTAATTATTTTGATATTTATATGCTAATTACTCGATTGATTAGCTTAATTTTAAAGTTTTGACATCAGATTCTTATTCCGCACACTAAATAGCATCTATGCTGATATTTTAAAATCAGAGATTTTGAAAAAAATCAAGAAAAATCCAAGGCAAATTTTTTTAACCCTTGCATTTTTCTAGAAATTTTAGAAAAAAATCGATTTCCTTTAAAATCTCAAAATAGGTACTATTAAGTCTGCTGATTGCCAATCTGTAATCAAAATCGTAATTCTAGGCTAATTAGTCAAATAATTAGCGTGTTAATGACACCTGGAGTAATTATATAGATATTCATATGCTAGTTACTCGATTGATTACCCTAATTTTAAAGTTTTGACCTCAGATTCTTATTCAGCACACTAAATAGCACATATGCTGAAATTTTAAAGAAAATCGAAGATTTTGAAAAAATCAAGAAAATCCTAGGCCAAACCTTACATTTTTCTAGAAATTTTTGAAAAATCGATTTCTTTTAAAATCTCAAAATAGGTACTATTAAGTCTGCTGATTGCGTATCTATAATTAAAATCGTAATTCTAGGCTTGTTAGTCAAATAATTAGCGTGTTAATGACACCTGTAGTAATTATTTTGATATTCATATGCTAATTACTCGACTGATTTCCCTATTTTTAAAGTTCTGACATCAGATTCTTATTCAGCACACTAAATAGCATCTATGCTGAGATTTTAAAGAAAATGGAATATTTTGAAAAAATCAAGAAAAATCCAAGGCTAATTTTTTGAACCCTTGCATTTTTCTAGGAATTTTGGAGAAAATCGATTTCCTTATAATCTCAAAATAGGTTCTATTAAGTCTGCTGATAGCCAATCTCTAATCAAAATCGTAATTCTAGGCTAATTAGTCAGATAATTAGCGTGTTCATGACACCTGGAGTAATTATATTCATATGCTAATTACTCAATTGATTAGCCAAATTTTAAATTCTTGACCTCAGATTCATATTCAACACACTAAATAACATCTATGCTGAGATTTTAAAGAAAATCGAAGATTTTGAAAAAAATCGACATTTTTGAGAAAATCGATTTCGTTTAGAATCTCAAAATAGGTACTATTAAGTCTGTTGATTGCCAATCTGTAATCAAAATCGTAATTCTAGGCTAATTAGTCAAATAATTAGCGTGTTAATGACACCTAGAGTAATTATATTGATATTCGTATGCTAATTACTCGATTGATTAGCCTAATTTTAAAGTTTTGACCTCAGATTCTTATTCAGCACACTAAATAGCATCTATGCTGAGATTTTAAAGAAAATCGGAGATTTTGAAAAAAAAAATCAAGAAAAATCTTAGGCTAACCCTTGCATTTTTATGGAAAATTTTGTAAAAATCGATTTCCTTTAAAATCTCAAAATAGATTTTATTAAGTATGATGATTGCGAGTCTATAATAAAAATCGTAATTCTAGGCTAATTAGTCAAATAATTAGTGTTAATGACACCTGAAGTAATTACATTGAGACCCATATGCTAATTACTCGATTCTCTAGACTAATTTTAGAGTTTTGACCTCAGATTCTTATTCAGCACAGTAAATAGCATCTATGCTGAGATTTTAAAGAAAATCGGAGATTTTGAAGAAATCAAGAAAAATCCTAGGCCAACCCTTGCATTTATGTGGAAATTTTTGAAAAAATCGATTTCCTTTAAAATCTCAATAGGTGTTATTAAGTCTGCTGATTGCGAGTCTGTAATAAAAATCGTAGTTCTAGGCTATCAAATAATTAGCGTGTTAATGACACCTGGAGTAATTATATTGATATTCAAATGCTAATTACTCGACTCACTAAACTAAAAAATCCTTTCTATATCTCCCAAACCCTTTTTTTTTTTCTTTCTTTCTTTTAAAATCCTTTCTCTGCCTTCTGAATTCCTATTATAACTAAAAAAATCCTTTCTACCCTCCCAAATTCTTTTTATTGCTTTTAAAATCCTTTCTGTGCCTCCTGAATCCTTCCTATTTCTACAAAATCACTTCTAAACCTCCCAAATCATTTTTTCCTTTTTTTTTCGCTTTTAGAATCCTTTCTCTGCCTCCTGAGTCCTTCCTACGCCTACAAAATACTTTCTAAACCTCAAAAATACTTTTTTTCGCTTTTAGAATCCTTTCTCTCCCTCCTGTATCCTTCCTAGGCCTACAAAATCCTTTCTAAACCTTCCAAATCCTTTTTTTCGCTTTTAGAATCTTTTCTCTGCCTCCTTAATCCTTACAACGTCTACAAAATCCTTTCTCTACCTCCAAAATTCTATCTTTCGATTTTAAATCCTTTTTGTGCCTTCTGAATCCTTTTTACGTCTACAAAATCCTTTCTATACCTCCCAAATCCTATTTATTGCTTGTAGAATCCTTTTGTCTGCCTCCTGACTCCTTCTTACTTCTACGAAATCCCTTTTATACCTCCCAGTTCCTTTTCTTCGCTTTTAGAATCCTTTCTCTGCCTCCTGAGTCCTTCCTACGCCTAGAAAATCTTTTCTAAACCGCAAAAATACTTTTTTTCGCTTTTAGAATTCTTTCTCTGCCTATTGAATCCTTCCTAAGTCTACAGTATCTTTCCTATACCTCCTAAATCCTTTTTTTCGCACTTAAAATCCTTTCTCTGCCTCCTGAATCCTTCCCACGCATACAAGATCCTTTCTATATGTTAAAAATCTTTTTTTTCGCTTCTAGAATCCTTTCTCTGCTTCCTTAATCCATCCTACGTCTAAAAAAATCTTTCTATACCTCCCAAATTCTTTTTTTTAAACTTTAGATTTTTTTGTGCCTCCTGAATGCTTCCTACGCCTACAAAATCCTTTCTATACCTCCCAAATCCTTTTCTTTTTTTGCTTTTAGAATCCTTTCTCTGCCTCCTGAATCCTTCCTATGCCTACAAAATCCTTTTTATACCTCCCTAATCCTTTTTATCGCTTTTAGAATCCTTTCTCTTCCTACTGATTCCTTCCTACGCCTACAAAATCTTTTCTCTACCTCCCAAATCCTATTTTTCGCTTTTATAATCCTTTTTCTGTCTCCTGAATCCTTCCTACGATTACAAAATTCTTTCTATACATCCTAAATCCTTTTTTTCGCTTTTAGAATCCTTTTTCTGCCTCATAATTACTTCCTACGCCTAAAAATCCTTTATATACCTCCCAAATCTTTCTTTTCCCTGTTAAAAAATTTTCTCTGCCTCCTGAATCCTTCCTATGCATATAAAATCCTTTCTATACCTCTATACACACAGATACACTCACTGAAAATATAAGATACATAGGCACGTCAGTGTGTTAAAAATTACACTTTTTTTATCCCATTTTCTAGAAAGAAAAAGAGGAAGAAATGATGTCTAGACACGACCAGCTACCCAAACGCACACCCGTCTCTCGCAACGGACACCTGGCCTGCCCGGTCTGGTGCAAACCGCCCAGTTCTCCAAATTTCTCCAAAACGTAAATGGAAACTAGCCATAGGATCTCTTTCAGACCAAGCCTATTCGATTTACCGCATCATTTTCTCTTTCCTACGTTAAGGTTTCTTTGTGAAATTTTAATATTAATCCGATTAGACCAGTACTTTACAAGATACAGCCATTTTATATCAGGCTCTCTCACAATCTTCAAACACAAATAACTAACCTAAAAAAGGGCATTTGATACGATAACACATTGCATGCCATCCAAGTAGTTTTTGGATCCTCCACCTCGCTCCTTGCACCGAAAGTACATATGGAAGCAGCAATACACACACTAATGATTATAGTGACGTCACGCGCTGCCTCACCATGTGTCAATGCAAGATGCTGGCAAAAACCACGATATTTGATTTCCTTCGAAGGCTCTTTCAGACAAGACACGTAAACTCGTCAATGTGTTTTAAAATGCATGTTCTTATCCCATTCACATCAAGAGATAAAGGAGAAATAATGAAGTCAAGATGCAACTTGCCTCGCCATATTTCAGTGCAATATTCTGATGACACCAACAATATTTCAAAAATAAATGATTGTCAGCTTAGTTTTTGATTGTTTTCATATTCCTGAATCTACTGCGTTATCCCAGAATGTCGAATTAAAATTTTCGAATGCATGTTGAGCAATGAAAGGTATTATGGATACCCTTTTGCTTCTGAAAGCGAGGGTTTAACGTACTCATACACATAATCTGACATATTCACACACGTGAATATGCAAGCATGCACAAACACTCGCTCACAGACAGACACACAGACAGAGACAGACAGTCAGACAGACAAACACCCATAAAGACAGATAAACATGTGCACACATACACAAATACACACTCATGTATACACACACACACACACACACACACACACACACACACACACACACACACACACAAACAAACACACACACACACACACACACGCATACACACACAAACACAGGGAAAGTATTTGGCGTTGACGGTGAACGAAATTGAGGGTCTTTGTTCACCTCAAAATGGCTATCAAGGTTAATAGGCGATAGCTCAAAATCTTGTCCAAATTCTGAAGGACCTGTGCCCAAGACTTGGAGCCTTTACGTACGGTCGTGAAAGAGTTAAAAACAAACTCATAAACGCAATAGAGCAGGTGTTCCCAGGTCTTCCTCAAGTTTTCTATAGGTTCTTCCCAAACCTCCTTCAGTTCTTCATCAGGTCTTCCCCAGGTCTTCCCTAGATCCTCCCCAGTTTTCATCAAATCCTCCCAAGGTCTTCTCAGTATCATCTGCACTTCCTCCGAAGGTTTTTCCAAGGTCTTTCTCAAGTCCTCTCAAGATCCTATCCAGATCTTTCTCAGGTTTTCCCAAGGTTTTCATCAGGTCCTACGTCATATCTTCCGCTGTTCAACATCGGTTCTTCTTCAGGTTTTATTTAGAACTTTCCCAGGTTCTACTCAAGTCCAGGTACTCTCTAGGTCCTCCCAGGTCTTCCTCAGGTCTTCCCTAGGTTCTTTCCAAATCTTCACCAGGTATTCTCTAGGTCCTCCGAAGGTCACCCACAAGTTTCTTTAAGGTCTCCTCAAATCTTTTCCATATCCTCATCAGGTGTTGCCCAGATCTTCCCAAAATCCTTTTATGGTCATCCCAAATCTACCCTAACCAACACCCAACACCCTTTTCCAGCTACTGCACATAACATTTGGCCCCGCTCTTTAGTCCCGAAGCCTAATATGAATAGCCAACACCTTATACAATATATCCCCTTCAGAAACCATATCCCCTTTCAATCTTCACTCAATGCAGTCACCACCCTCTCCACGCCCTGAAACCAGCAATCAACACCCATTCTCTGATTACATTTAACAGTAACATCGTCTCCCAGTTACTTCACGGAAGTATCATAATCTCCTGATTTCTTTGGGCGGTAATCAACACGCCTTACCAATAATTACATTCACAAATGAATATCCCTCATAATCTCCAGACCCAGTCCTTACTGTGTAAACAGCCGACACACTTGACCAGTCTCTACTATCATAATTTTTTTTTTCCAATCTTTCGAAAAATCAACGCCCTTACTAATCACTGCAGTCAATATTCAATATCCTTCCCCAAAGAAACTGTGAACCTCTCCAAGTGGCTGCATCTCTATAAGCAGCACGCCTTCCAACTCCCTACATCTGAAATACATTTCGCATTCTCAGACGATACCTCAAACAAATAACATCACAATAACAAAGTTCAGTAACAAACCTCTCCTCCCAGTCTTTATAATCAACAGCTAATCCCTCATACTTGATCAGGAATAGCCACACCCTACATTCTTACAGTGTGCAGCAAACACCCCACTCTCTACACTCAACAGTCATAAAGCCTTTTCTAATCTCAGGAGTCATCAATTAGTACTCAAGTCCGATCCATTCTTAATCTCTGCGCCCGAAATACTGGTAGTCATCCCCACTCACTACCCCAAAACTGAAGTACGCCTAGAGCTTAGCGTTTGACAGTCCTTCATATGAATATTACCTGAGCCATCTGGACCGGTCTGTAGAGCATTTCTTGCCCATCGGCTTTACCCAGGACTTCTGTTGCTGAGGTAACTAAATAATTCACCGAGAAGTCTTGCTCTCTGGAAGGCGAAAAAGACGGCATGAGGTTGTGGTAAGGAGGGGAAACGTCGGAGAGACGGAGGGATTGGGGTGGAGGACGGGGAGATGGAAAAAGAGGAGATAAAGATGGAAGAAGACGAAATGAAAGAAGAGAAGAGAGAAAATATGTGTGTGTGTGTGTGTGGAGGCAGGGGAATCGAAGATAAGGAGGGTTGGAGCTAAGGTGCAAGTAAAGGGTGGGAAGAGCTAGAGCGAAGACCGGTGAAAAGAAGAGGAGAGAAAGTGAGGATGAAGAAAAATAGGAGGTAAGGCAGAGTGAGAGCTCAAGCTCTTTCACAGAGTCACCCACCTCGTCTACACATGGACAACACTGGCCTCTTGCCAGACTCAAATGCCTACTCACCTTTAGCTCAAATTGAACTAGAGGTAAATAAGGCAGGTTTAACCTTCCCGGCTGGATCTGCAGGAGATATCACATTTGTAAAACCTCAGCACAAAGAATTGGTTAACCCACCTCACGATCTGGTCATCAGATAAAGCTTTTGACATCTTGTCAAGTTAGTCAACCTTCAAATCCTCGATAAGGTTCCAGTACCCATCAGACTCCTTTGGTTGTTCCTTCTGCGAATAAAGAACGATGATGGCTTGGGACAAATTGCTGCTGACAACATCCTCAGCCTTCTGGTTGTTTGGAGAGATACTTAAAGCCTTGCTGGCAAGAAAACCGCCATTCTTAGTTGTAAGGAACTCGCGTTTGACATCCGAATAGATGGTAAAGTAGCAGTTCATGCTGCACAAGTAGCCATCCCTAACTTCAGTCATGCTGAAACAGGATTTCAAAAATGTCTTCGGTTTGCTTAGAGAGAGTGAAGTTGAAAAAGCTAACCATGAGACTTTGTCCCTCTTTTCCTTTCGTCCAGATACACTATACTCAGGACCTGCCTAGCATGGGCCAATAGGCCTCTTGCAGTGTCCTCACTTCTTACATTATGTTCTTATCGTAACATCGACACTGCTTTTAGGCGAGCGTGCGATCTCATCGTCCAAAAGGGTCCAGCAAGGTAACTCCAGAGTCCCTATTTCTTTCAGCCTAGTCTCCAAAAGAAAATCATGAGCTGATATCCTTCTCAAATTATCATTATTACTCATAAGGTATTTAATGACATTTTGAGTATCCTTTTGATGACACCGAATTCATTTCAGTTTCAATACGCTAAATACAGGAGTAATTCCTACTTGCATGCTCATACTTTATGCAGTACTATTAAGGCCTGAATATTTTACACGCTGTAATGGACGCTTAGGTTGTTACAGTAACCCTGTGTAATCCATTTCCTACCTCCAGTAAGCACATCACTCGATTACTTGTTATCCAGTTCATACCTCCAGTATCCACAACACTCTCTTACATGTCCTAGATGTAACCCGGCACAGCATAGTGAGGCTGCTTCATCAGCGTCCTGCTGTTCAGCCGGTTGAATATTCTAGTACGGCATCCTCTACAGCACCTCCTCACCCGCCCCTGTCTATAAGCATCCTCACAAAAGCCATATTCACTGCATTATAGAAATTACAGGATCATCTCCGCTGCAACTCCCTTGCTACTGCCCCCCACAGTATCATACCGGTAATATCTCTCCTGTAGCAGCCTACTTGCAGCATGTTGCAATTCCGTACTTAGTGTCTCTCATCCAGCATCTTCAGTATGATAATGTCCATGTGTATTACTCTAGTACATCTTCAGACATTAGACCTTGATAATTATATGTATCATGATTTAAGAATATTCTTACATCCAGCAGGATACATTTACAACTTCTTTCAGTTCCACAGCCTTCATGAGCATTACTTCGTTAGTATTTCCATCGATCCAAACTCTACAGCACAGTATCTTCCGTACAGTATTCTCGAGAGAGGCATCTTGACAGCATCTCCCTTAACCTGTCCGGCCGCCTCTCCTTCCCAGGTGTCAAACTTTCCACAACTCTCCCAGGAGCGTCACCACACTCGCCCTATTTTTCTTACAGCATCCTCGCTGCCAGACGACTCCAACACACTGTTCTCAGTCTGCCCTGTCGTTCTGTTACTTTCTCGGTCTCTCTTTCCCTGTGATATTTTCTTGGTCTCTCTTGTCTCTTTGATATTTTCTTGGTCTCTGTCACTCTGACGTTTTCTTGTCTCTCTGATACTTTTTAGTATCTTTTCTTTTTCTCTTTGATACTTTTTTGGTCTTATTGTCTCTCTGATATTTTCTTGGTTTCTCATGTCACTCTGATACGTTCTTGGTCTTTCTTTTCTCTCTGATACTTTCTTGATCTCTTTTGTCTCTTTGATACTTTCTTGGTCTCTTCTGTATCCGTCACATTCTTGTCTCTCATGTTTTTCCTTGTGTCTGTTTCGGCATTTGAAAGATTGTTTCAGGATTTTTTTTTAACATTTTGCTTTCCTTTTTTTCTGACTTTCTCCTGTTTCACTTTATTTTCTTTTAATTAGTCAATTGTTTATACAACTTCTTTCCTGCCTCTTGAATTCAATTCGTTCTGTGAATTCCACTCTGATCATGTTCCCTTCTCGTTTATAGCATTCTATTTTCTTTTGTTTATTTCTCTTCCTCTTTACGCATTCATGATTTATCATTCTGTTTATTCTGTTTATCCACCACCCTTGTACTATAAAAGTACTTCTTTGCTTCTTTCCTATGAGCTTTCTTACTTAATATCATGTAATGGCGTCTGCTTGTTGTATCCATTTATCGTTCGAAGAAATGTTCACAGTTGGTCTCCTTAATCATTCTCCCTACGGTGGAACTCTGGCGATAGGTTAGGTACAAGTCGATTCCCAAGTCTCTCCCACACACAGATTCCTACTGCTTATTTTCTTGCTGGATAATATTCGTATCGAGGCCTCTTTCACTGTGTCCTATTTTCAATGTTTTGCGTTTACTCGTGTTGAATTTCATCTAAAATGTATACTAAAAACTTAGGAGTTAATCTTAATCCGCTTAAAAATTACTGCAATATCTTCACAATTCACTTCCCTCAGGACCGTGGCTTAAACTGCAAATATATTCAGGTAGGATTTCAGTCCTTCTGGCAAGTCATTCACATAAATCAAGGAAAGTAATAGTCCCAGGGCTGAGCCCTGTGGCACGACACGTGACCCAAGCTCATTTCGAGAAGGCTCGTATGATATGCGTTCTTTGTTTTCTTAGATTGAGTGTATCTATCCAGTGAAGGAGTGTTCCCCTTGTCCCTGCCTGAAGATCCACCATTTTTACCATCCTCCTATGTAGTAGTTTCAGGTTCTTTCAAGCAGGCCAGATACGCACATTTCTCCCAGCCTTCTCTATAGGCTAAAATAGAACCCACTCTCTCAAAGAAGTCTTTAATCTTCGTTACACATAACCTCATTTTCCTGAACCCGTGTTGTTTCTCCCTTATATAGACTTGTATTGCTTTATATAGGATTTTATAGGTTTAGATAGGCTTATACAGGTTTTCCTTTGCAAGTAGTCATTGTTTGTCTTTTGATTATCTTCACCAGTTTTTCATAGACGGAAAGAATGGTCTGTAGCGCAACGCAACCTCCCGTTCATCTTTCTTAAAGACAAATATGACGTTTCCACTCCTCCACGCCTTTGGTACTATACCTTCCCGTCGTGACATCTTGAATAACATTTAAAGCGGTTTTTCAAGTGTAGTTGCAATCTTGTTCAGCACATTTGGAAAATTTCGTTAGTATCGTTAGCCTCATGTGGGTCTGTCTATTATCTACATTCACCATTCCATCTCACTGGTGTTGGGACTGTAGCGCCTTTCACTGTGAAAACACTTTTCAATATCTCATTCAGCTCCTCACATATCTTTACATCTTTCTCCACAAGTCAAACCTCGGAAACCTTTAGCCTCATTAGCTAATCTTTAGGCAATAGTTTTCCTTTATTTACTTTTCCTTCGTATCTGAGGCCCAAGTTCCCATGTACCTACTTTTTCATAGTAAGTTTCACTAATAGATGCAACAACAACAACGTGTATGATATCCAATGAACTCCATCTCCAGATATATGTTCTCATTAAATTTAGTTCTGTGCAGTTTCTACGGTCACATATCCTCTTTGAGCCAGGTTTTAATTCTGTTCTTTTCAAGTTCTCGTTTTGCGCACAATCAACCTCATGCATCACACGATGACTGTTTTCAGGTGTACGATATTCCCAGTTTTATTACAACTGTAAAAGAAGATTAGATGTGTTCTGGTTCTAACGTGCTCAGCGACCTGCTGATATAGGAAATTTTCATGTAAATTCTTTAAAAAGTCTCTGTGGTTCTTTGATACTATTGGAGTCCGAATTCTTCCAGTAATCTCTTCATGACTGAATTCACCCAGTCTTAGAACTGTACGATCTCTGAGAACATACTTCGTTGCGACAAGTACTAATTAGATTGCTCCCTTATAGTTATCTTTGTATTTTTGTTCTTGTTTGATAAGATTCTATGGAGGACTATAACTTATCAACACCAGTATGCAAGTGTCTTACCCAGTTGGCCTTATCTGTACGTCTTGTCTGTTGTGTCATCTTCCAATACCACCTTAAACTTAAGGCTGTTCCTTGGTAACTGGGCTGATCCTCCTCCTCCTTTGTCTTCTCTCTCCCCCTTTCCTGTCATGCATCCCTTTGACCAAATGAGATCAGATCTTATCTCTTTGGAAAAATTTGCCTCCTCTTCTCCATCATCAGCTCATTTACATTTGCTTCTAATCCATCTGCATTAGTATACGTGATTGTCAACTTCAGAATCTCATCACTTAAAATTCCTGATCTCTCTTTGATGGTAGCTTCTTTCGATGACTATTATTTATTTTTTTTTACCTTCTAACTTACTTTTTTACTTTTCTCTCTTTCTTCCCTCTGTTTATCACCACTGATTAATTCCCTGCTGAATTCCTCCTTGCATGCAAGTTTCGTAGCTTGCTTTAGTACCTCCTTGTCTGCGTAATTCCACAGTGAACGTAATTGTTGCTAGTAGATTCCTTATTTCTTGACCATAACTATCAGTTTTCTTTCTTTATGTCAGATAATACATGCGGCATATGTATTGCCTCAAATTGTCTTTTAATCAGTACTTCTTACTTCTCATTCCTTTCCTCTTTGGCTGGAATATGAACTTCTTCCAGTCCAAAAATCATCAGTGATCCACATCCATCAGTCTCCTGCATCACAGTTTTCAAAATATATATGCATCCCACTTGTCTGCTAACTCCTGATGTGCTTATTCGTTAACCTCAATCCTTCTGGTTGTATCAAAAAATGCCGCTCCTTTCAGCAATTACAGAATCTGAATACTCTGCAATTTAAACCTTCCATCTGTCTCTAGCTTGCCTATCAATCTCTCTACAACTTCCCTCGATAATTTCACGAGCATAAAATTGAAAGTAAAGAAAAGGAAGACGATCTACTACTTCTTTTGATAATGGACAATTCACTAGTGATTAACAGTTCACTGTGTTGACTGGCAGGTATCTTATGGATTAATAACCTTGGGAAATTTTTTGAACGGCTGATTTTGGAGTTATGGAGGATATGACACGATGAACAAAGCGCATAATTTGTCCTAATATTTAGTCTACTAGTTTATGTGATGCAGTGATTTGCATAGAAAAATAAACACGATGGCAAACATGGTAGTGTGTCTGTTAGGGAAAAACTGTGGACACGTAAAGGAAAACAAATAAATGATATGCAAAACAGACTTAATTAAATTTGGGTCAACTCGTAAATCTGAGGAGAGAAAGGGGGGAAAGAGAAGAGAGCAGGGAAACAAACAAAATAGCAGAGAGAGAGAGAGAGAGAGAGAGAGAGAGAGAAAGAGAGAGTGCTTGCTTACTTTCAAACTTTAGTTAAAAGTTTTTGTCATAAACATACACACACACACACACACACACACACACACACACACACACACGGAGTTGGCCTGTACCCCACATGGGTGCTCGTCTCCCCTTATATGTGGTTTGTATTTTTTGGATGGTGGATGATCAGGTAGGTATGGATGGAGTGGATGAATTGCTTGCAGAGGATGCAAAGTGATTCCTTGTCCAAAATGTGGTACCGGAAAGTCTGCTGAATGCATTCTTTTTGTATGTTGCTTTTTGATGACGTTTATGGTGTGGGGAGTGAATATAATGTGTGTGGCTTACGTATTGCTCCAGAATGGTTGGAGTTTGGTTGAGTGGGAGTGATAAGCCATTCAAGGTGACGGATGGGTGCAAATTATGTCTGTCTGGGGTTAAAAGAGTTACTGAAGACTTCTTTGGGGATGCAGACATTTTTTTTTCCAGTATCACAACACCGTTACCCTAACCATTACTGTTCGCACTACACCATTACAACCTGATAACCACCAACACCACCCCTATCGTGTCATCCCTACCATCACTACAACCATCATCACATAAAAGAAGCTCTGCCACCACCGTCACCTTCTGAGTCACCACAGACAACAAGGACAACATCAGCATTACAATTACCACCATTTCCGCTGCTGTTGCTCCGTTGCCAACTACCAGCAGAACCCCGTTCACCATAATGACCTGAGCATCGCGTTCACCACTATTCCCTTTACCACCACCTCCATTACCACCACAAGCACTAAACACCAGCCACAAACAACCACAACCACCAACCACTACCATCTTCCACCCACCAAGAAACGCAACTACCATCACTAAAAACAACAACAGCGAAAGTCCCTCCGTCATGGGGACAGTGGGACATCAGAGTTCAAAGGTGAATAGACGTTGAGCGGCGGCACTCTACGCCCGCGGCCAACACTTGACACCCTCATTAACATCTGTCGCGCACGTTGGCTCCAGGCCTCACAGCGGAGGGATGGGTTGGGGGGGGGGGGGGGTGGGGGTTAGAAAGGGGGGTTGGGTACGAGAACGGGCAAGGCGTAAAGTAAATAAGAGTTAAGGAGGAAACGAAGGAGGAGTCACGACAGATGGTGAGAAAGGGGCTAGATCGAACAGGCAGGCCAGAATGAGGAGGTACAAGGAAACATTGTATGAGAGCATGAGGGAAAAAAGAGAGTTAAAATGAAGGAATGGAGTGATGGAATTAGCTGGAATGAGGGATGGAGGAGCTAGAATTAGCACGTATAAGGAAGAGGGGAGACAGAATAGGACCAAATAAAAGACGGAGGAGAAAGAATGAGAAAGTGTGAGGGAGAAGGAGCCACAGTGGGACAGTAGGAAGGAAGGAGCAATGATGGGTTGGGATAGGAGACAGAATAGCTACACAGGCGAGAGAGTCAGACTGGAGAGACGTGAAGAAGGGGAAGACAGAATAGGTCGTAATGAGGGATGAGAAGGCAAGTTAGGCAAGTACGTAGGACGGTGAGAAGCTGGAAGGGGACGGAGGGATGTCAGGCGTGTGGCCGGCGGCGAGCGGCCAAAGAGAACAATAACAGAAGGCACAGAGAAGGGGTGGGGGAGGGAGGAGGGCCCCATGGTTGATGTCCTCCTGGGGGCGTCTTCTTAATTATTGTTAAAAAAAAGAAATTGTCTGTGTCATGTTCTTGGTTTATGTTGTATCATTAGCGTCTCGTATTTTCGGTGTAGGTTTAATATTGCAGTGCGTTCAGTCTGTATGGTTTTATTTATATGTGTGGTTTGTATCCGTAATATTGTTTTTATATCCCAACGCCCATTCTGGTAGCAACGGCCCTGAAAACTGGTCTGTGCAGTTGCACACCTTTGTCTGTCCTAGCAAACTATTCGCAGAGGCACGGCACGTGTTTACTAAAGTTTTTTTTTTATGGATGTCACTAGAGAGCGCAGTAATGGTTTTCATGTTCGTGGAATTTACTTTACCAAAGCCGTCCAGGGCACGGCAGCGTCCACCTGAACTGCTTTGTCAGGTGTACGATGGTTGGTCTTCGTCCACGACCAAAACCCCCCATTGCCGACGAAGCCAGGAGCGCGGGCACATCCAGCCACCCATGCGTGGGGTCACAGTTTACATTGTTCGATATATTTTACTGTTACGCTTTTAGGTGGGCTTTGTTTAGGGTTGTAGTTGTGCCACGTGATGTAGTTTCAAACATTTTCCTTTTAAATGTGCTTTGACTTCTGTAAGGTTTGTGTGTTGATTCCTGTTTTCTTTGGACATACCTTCTTTCGCTTTGTTTTATGTAATTAGACGTAATATTTTTGTGTTATTGTGTTCTTCTCCGGCCACTGTCACAGCTGCTTCGTATGAAACTGTTTTCAGGTGAGCTGTGTCCTGTGGTACGAAACGTTTCCTCGTATTTTCTCGATTTTTTTTTCTTTTCGTTTTGATGTGTGACTGTCTTTGCTTTGCTTATCTGTTATCCCATCCTTGTGTGTGTATGTGTCTTGCGCTGGTTTTGGTGTTTCTTCTCTCTTTTTTTCTTGGGTTATGTTTTGTCTTTTCATCAGCTTGTTAAGGAGGGGAGGAGAGATTACTGTCTATCAGAACAAAGATGGGCATATCTAACGGTTTAGTAGTCCTGATAGTGTTGCATGGATGTGACTGTCGGGCCTTCAACGTAAAAGAAGAACAAAGAGTGATCGTGCTGGAAATGGAATGCCTGAGGACGATGTATTGTGTAGGGTGGAACAATCTCGTATGTATGGAATGACTGTGTAAGGGAGGGTGCGTTAGTAAGCGCAGTCTAGTTGAGAAATCTGATGAGGGTGAGAGGACGAGCGAAGAAAAACTGATTAAGACAGTCGGAAGTGGAAGGAGGGAGGGAGAGGGAAAACCATGGAGGAGGTGGGAGGATGGAATGCAGGAGGCTTAAAATACGAAAAAGCCTTAGGGTGCTGAGGCTTGAGCATTCAGAATGATGAAAGCCATAGATGGTTCAGAATGAATTCGATCGTCGTCGTATGCAGGGAGCGATTGCATTTAGTGGAGCAGTCTGCAAGAATGTTTGTGGCTGGTTGTCCCCGCTCTCAGCACATTACACATAGCACCTTGGAAGGTGAATGTGTGCAAGTGTGGCAGTTGTTCACTTTTCCTTGTCGCTACCTTGCTAGGGAGAGCTAAGCGACTAAGTGAATAAGAGAATTTAGTTGGGTAATAATTCTCGGGATTTGAATTTTTCCTTTTGATGTAGACAAAGTGGGCTAGTCTTCGTAAGAAACATAAAGAGAAGAGGGAGAAATTAAGGAAATACTTTCCCGTGTCTTTTTTTTCCGTTGTTTCATAATTCTCAATATTTCAATTAAGGCCCGGCCTTGATGTGGACTTTTGTTCGTGACTGGAGCCTTCAACATATATATATATATATATATATATATATATATATATATATATATATATATATTCACTCACGCAATAGCGATGGTTTGTATTTCTTTGTCTGTGAAATCTGTCGTTAATCCTTCACATAGAGGTAGCATACCTCATGACTTAAAAAACCAGATCATATAATAATTCTTTATCATGATAACGTATCATCCACTATGAGAGGACGGAACTTTCGACCTGATAACTAGAATACGGCAGTCAGATCCTGGACTCTGACAGCATAACCAGCAATAAGATGTCCTGACTGATATCATAAGCATTGAGTAAGGGAACCTAGAACAAATGTTACATCATAAGCCAGGTAAGACTCGCTATTGTTATAGTTTAACCTTCAGTACGATAAATTTTCCGTATCAAATTGCTAAACTATGCTGACAATACGATAGCGATAATATGTAATTCTTTGAAGATAATATCCTACCTTCTAACTGCAAGACAGGATGATTTGTCCTTTTGATAGATTGCAGAAATTTTGAATTTAGTCTCCTGATGTTCACAGAACCTCACCTTTTTATTTTATTATTGTTACCATTATTTTTATTATTATTATTATTATTATTATTATTATTGTCATTATTATTATTATTATTCTTACAATTATAATTATTCACTGTGGTTTCTTACAGGCGAATGGTCTAACCGTGACGAAGAGGAAGTAATTTAGTAGTTTTATTTTGAATTACAATCTATTTATTTTCAAGACAAGGTTTAAAGAAATGAATGTGTTCCGTTTTACCCAAGCGACCTAAAGTTAGGGGAAAGTTTCTGAAAAATGATTCTTCAAATTTTCCTAAAGAGAGAGAGAGAGAAAGAAAGAGAGAGAGCATAGGAAGAACAGAGACCAGATGGTTCAGTTGTCTGTGACGAGTCTTTCTGCCAGGTGTACGATAGCCTCCGTCCACGACCATAGGGTCCCTAACCAATGAAGCCAGGGCGTGGGCAGACCCAGCCACCCATGTGTGAGGTCACAGTTTACAGTGATAACTGCATTTTTACTGTAAACAACTTAGACTAATCTAGATCAAAAACACGGCTTTCTCCTCAAAATCTACTCCCTCCGGTAGAAGCAGCCTGCATAGAAAGGAACTAAGTAATACCTCCATTGTTGAAGTACACAAATGTGTAACTATAACAGTAACGAACGAAAGGAGTACTCACTGTCTTTGCTTCTTATTATCTCCCTTGCAGTAAAGCCAATGAAGAGAGCCGTCTGCATAACCAGGATATAGATTTTCTCCATAAGTCTGTGCGTCTCCAGTCGGTTCTCGGGTGTACTGACTGACTGTCTTAGCATTAGTGTTGGTTGAGATAACACGTTCCTCTTTTCAACAGCGCCATTTCGAAAGGAGTTTCTCCAACTATAGTACTACATGTTTTTTCTTTAAGTATCGTTCCATTTGTTCTACTTATTTCATTTTGTAATACGATAAAAGTCTGAAAGAATCACACAGTAAGGTTTATGCAGAATTTTGAAAACTTGCATCAGTTCCCCTCGAAGTTTTCGCTTCCTAAGAGAAAAAGGGATTTATCCTTCATAGTCTCACATCAAACGGCAGGTTACTTCGTGATGAAATTGCTTTTGTAACTCTTTGTACTTTTACAAGCTTTTATTCGCCGTTTTTGTAATTCGGAGGCCCAAAGTGAATAGCATATTCAAGATGTGGCCTTACTAAAGCAATGAAGAGTTTCAGAATTCTTTGAGGCTAAGTGGTCTATGTTCCTAGCTATAAAACCTGGTGTTCCATTAGCATCATTGCTTGTTGCAACACACCGTTCAATTTATTTTGTCATTGTTCATAATAACGACTCCCAAATCCTTCTGTTCATTTTTCTAGACAGCAGATTCCATATTATTTACTTGTCATGATTACTATTCATATCTCCAGAGTGGATAACTTTACATTGGTGTCCGTTAAATTTCCATTGCCATTTTTCTGACCAGTGTGATACCATGTCAAGATATCTGTGGATTATTTGTCTTGCTCATTCGTGGCTCTCCTTCCTATTTCTTTTATCGTCCACAACTCCTGGGATCATAGACCTGAGGCCCATTTCTGGGTCATGACGGCGGAGGCTTCACTCAAACCTGCATACTGCGCTCTGTCGCTGAGCCAGTCAGTAATCTATGTATATAGCTCGTCTCCGTGCCGTGTGATTTTAATCTACATTGTAGCCTCGTGTGTGATACTTTACTGAGATTCTTTAGAAAATGCAAGTTTATTACATCAAAAGGCCATTTTTAATCCCAGTTGTTACCCGTGACTCGGGAAAATTTCATGTTTTAACGTCTAGAAGACATGTCTAGGTAAGTGGTGCCCATTTCGTGTCTCCTTTTCTCAAAAGTTGCTTTCACGTAATTTTCGATCAAGAGTTTACCTCAAAATTCAAGTTTTACGTTTATATCTGATCTAATAACGTGGTAATACCTGTTTGCCACAGCTTCACCGACCTCGTACGAGTTGATCAATTCACTTACGGTGAAGAATATTCCACCAAATATATCATTGCTTCTCGTTATATCATTAAGTGTCTTGGTTAGAAAAGTCTTCGGCCAAGTCAGTCAATCTGTAACCTTTTCATCTCCCGCTAAAGCATTTCAGGCGAGGCTAATATGATTAGTCACCTTTAATTATAGCTTTTTTGTTGTATACAGTTGGCTTTATATCAATGTATTTTATGTTTTTCCTTGCGCTTGTTGATTTGTATAAGACCCCCATATTTTTTTTTTTTGTTAGTTCTGTTCAATATATTTAGAGGCAAAAGGATTAACCTCTAACTTGCGTATTTCTGCTGCTCTTAGGCAATTTTATCATAAATGAAGACCCTTTCATGTGCAAACGGTTTTCAGTGAACGGTTTATACCTGGATATTATCAATTTCGAAAGTACATGTTTCTTCTCCATTTACATCCATCTATCTAAAAATGGAAAAGTCGTTCTTGTTCATTCTTTTTTTCTTTGTGAGAGTAGACGTTATTAGTTCGGTCTGTGTTGACATTATGCTTCTGTTGTTATTGTACATTGAGCTGTTTTTTGTTCTCAGTTTTTTTCAGGTCAAGGGAGTCATTTGTTTGGGTTCAGTTTACATATTTGAATTACTGCTGGTATCCTCGTAGGCCAACTGAATCAGTAATCTCATTTGACTTGAGTACAGTGGGTGACCCCTGATTGGCATGACGTGCCTTAACTGAACGGGTTAACGTTGCCTGTAATCCTGCCTCCCCCGGTGTCAGCCATTGCTTTGTCCTGCCTTAGCTGACATACTGGTCTATTTTTGTCTGTCAAGCATATTCCTAATTTTCTCATCTAAAGCTCTACTAAGACGTGGTCTCTTGTACAGATGGAGGCCTTCCCATTCATAGTTGCCGCAGAGGTCTAAAGAAATGCATATTCTCCTGCCCACACATATATTGTTAAGCGTGGTGAAAAGAGAAAAAGTATGATTGTAAGCGAGAGAACTGAAGCAACTTGCGCACTTATAATTGCAAATGCATCTTATCAGAATCAGTGGTTTTATGAAGGCATCGTAACAAAAAAAGTTCAGTGTTTTATATCACTTTAGCCCACTCAGAACCATATTTCACTCATCAACAATTATGATTGTCAATATGGAGTAACGTAAAGCATTGCGGTAATAACAAACTGAAACATACATAGCTGACACAGTAAAGCTGGAGGTTGAAGAAAGAGAATGTGAATACACAGTATACTGAAGATAGGCTATATTCTAGAAATAGTAACAAGTTACGTAACACTAACATGTTTTTGGCCAGAAATCATCGACCATGGCTGAAATGAGAGAGGAGTGAGTACACCTTACGGATGCACTGTCTCATGGGCACTGTCTTAGTGGGCACTGCCTTACACAGACACTGTCTTAGGTGGGCAGTGTATTACGTGGTCACTCTCTTCATTCATAAGGTTGATTATTCAGGTCGATTCTCTTTTCCTGTTCGGATTTCTTAAGGACTTTTGACGGTCGTCATTGTTTGTTTCAGAAACAAGTTGATCCACATCATCATATCTGATGTAGAGTATGAGGACGATTAGATTACAGTCGGTAGGAATCAGAGATGAATAGCTACTCAGATAGATAGATAGAAAAGACTTATCGTCTCCCTCATAAGCATATTTACAAAGACTCTAAATAACTCCAGGGTTTGCAACACCTTGCATGTGGGCTGGATTGTGTGCAGGATGTGTTGTGGACGGCTGGCCCTAAGGAGGGTATGTGATTGGTGGGCTGGTTGTGGATAGGCGTGTGGCGGGTGTGTTGGGTTTAGGGTATGAGGTGGGTGCACTAACCGTGGGTTGGGAGTATGGTGGGTGTGCTGGTTGTGTGGGTGCGGCCCGAGTCAGGTGAGCTGACTGTGGGTGGGGTGTGTGTTGGGTGGGTCGGATGTGGGTCGTGCGTCTGGTGGGGCGAGGTTTGTGTTGGCAGAGTCGGTGGGCCGTGAGGGCGCGGGTGTTATGGTGACCTCGGAGATGGTTTATGCAGCTAACTCAGGGGGGAATCTCGTGACCAGTGCTCACGGGCACCACATGCGTCCAGTTAGACCCATATTCACGTATTTTCATGCATTTTTTTTTCATGGCGCCTGACATTGCATGGACAAAATTAGTATGCCCTAGTCCAAGGACGTGGGTGGAAAGGCCAGATTACTATGGTTGTCCAGAAATTTACGTGAAGGGATACATGTGGGATGAATTTGTGCTGCTAAGGTGTTTGTTGACCCGATTCTTCAGAGCGTGCAACGTCGGTTCTGGTTTATGTGAGCTCTTTCTCACGTAGATACTGTCTTACGTAGGTAGTCTTACACGGGCACTGTCTTGCGAAGGTATTTTCTTGCAGGGCGAAGGTACTGTCTTGCAGGGCACTGTCTGATGTGGGTAGTGTTTTACATAGGCGCTGGCTAACGTGGGTACTGCCTTACATGGGCAGTCATACGTGAGTACTGCCTCACATAGGCATTGTTCTGAATGGGCACTGTGTGAGCACTCTTACCTGGGTGCTGTCTTACTGTCTTACGTCGACGTTGTTTTCCGGAAGTACTATCTAACATGGGCACTGCTTTACATAGGTACTGCCTCACATAGGCGCTACCTTACGTAGATACTGCATTATGTTGATACTGTCTTACAAGGGCACTGTCTTACTTGGGCACTGTCCTACGTAGGCACTACCTTATGTGGTCAGTGTCTTACATGGACACTTCCCCATGGACACTGTCTTATGTGGTCAGTATCTTACGTGGTCACTGTTTTGTGTTGAAAGTGTCGTTCGTGGCCAGTGTCGTACTGTTTCACACATGCACTGTCTTATAAGACTCTGTCGCTGTCATACTGACATATGTTCCCTAATTCAGACACTTTCTCATGCACCGCCTGTCTCATCGGCAGTATTTTAGACGGACACTGTCTCCTATGGACACTGCCTCTCTCACATTGCTAGTTCCTTGGACACTGTCTTCCATGGACAAATCTCTTATGCGGCTACTGTCTGACATGGGCACTTTCTCAAGGAGCAATTATCGCACTTGGGTATTGTCGTAAGCGGATAATGTCTCAAGCGATTACTGTCTTATGCAGACATAGTCATGTGCAGACACTCTCTTATAAAGACACTGTCTTATGCAGACATTTTCGCGTCTTAAGCGGACTGTCCCTCGCGTGGATAGTGTGCCTCGGGCACAGTATCTCGTGGTTAATTTATCTCTTAACGTTCATCATAAATCACTGTTGCTTGTCTGGTGGTGCACTTTTATTCGTGCGAGTTTTAGTCGCGCATTTATGTATTTGTAACTGCTGGTAATTAATTCAATTCTGTTTGACATTCTGTTGAGGCTAATGATAATTGATTGCCACACTCAACCCTTCCCTTCCATACCTTAATGGAGCGATGCACGATCTATTCCAAGCCGAGGCTTAGGTCAGAGTTAGCACTTTTGTTGAAGTTAACATTTCGTCTCTGTAGGTTAACAATGAAGCCAAAGTTGATACTTTAACAAGTTCCTTTGTCATGTTGTATGGCAGAAGAGCCTGGGAAACAGCAGACCAGACCCGTATTGGTATCAGTAGAGAAGAATTTTAAACCACTTGAGCATGAATGTACTACCCTTCAGCAGGACGGTACGATGCTTGAGCACCACAGGATGATCTTCACGCCTAAGGGTATTGGTCAATGGGCTAAATTTCATATAATGCTTGCTCGTGCCAGATTGGCGATGATAGAGTCTTATTAATGTTGATTAAAAAGGTATTTTATATTTCTTGTTTAATGTATAGCTTTCAAAATGTGAACTCGAGATGGATTTTGCGTGAGAAAGTTGATACAGATCGGGATGAATTCTATATGCCTGTTTCAGTATGCTCACCTCTACTTTTCTTTCCAGCTTCAGGCAAAGCTCATTAGCCTCATAGAATAACTGAGAGGTGTATAAATTTTACTTGTAATAGAGTATTTCCACTCTTGGAACTAACTCATCTAATTTGATATAATCTTAACTGATTTTAGGCGATATAAAGAAAAATCTAACACACACGTTCCTGTGACAAACACAAAATGCTGTTGATACACCATCCTTAAAGCTGATATGTTAAGAATCACGACGAGTGGCACACACAACCCGCACGCGATCCGTCTCTCAACTTCCAGCATCATCACCAAGCGTTCTGTCCCTGAGTGTCATGCATACATCGACCCTCCTCCCTCATAGGGTAGGACCTCGCCCGAACGCTCTCGCCTTTGTCTGTTCAGTGCCTGTTGCTCCTTCATTCTTCTCCTCAGATTGCATACCGCTATATTTTTACCTCTGTAGAAATTTCCTTATTAATTTCAAACTCTTGCAACAGTGTGGATCCAGAACAACATATTTACATCATTTTTTTTTTCATGTTATCTGAGGCGGCACGGGCAACTGAGGCCCTAACCAAGGCCATCCCATTAACGCTATATATA
>JAYMFT010362820.1:0-22699 GCA_038088735.1 Panulirus argus
TATATATATATATATATATATATATATATATATATATATATGTGTGTGTGTGTGTGTGTGTGTGTGTGTGTGTGGTTTACGAGATTACGCCTGCTAGTGGTTACACCACAAGCAAAAATTAGTGGACTGAATGGAGTGTAGGTTTGTCAAGAACTTTCCCGCTTTAAGGGGTCCACAATTTCGCCGCTCCTGCGTAGAGTGCAAGTTCGAACCCATTAAATGAGGCCTGGGGTTATATAGTGATAATGATATATACAGGGTGTTCCATTTATCGTGTGACCAAGTAAATGATCATTTATATGAAATCAGGGTAATATAAATGTTCGACGTCTTCAGTGTTTAATTCTCAATTAATGCAAATTTACTTGAAGGAAGAGAAATAGATTATGTTTTGCATCATGGTTGATACACACATCGTCAAAGTGAAACATTGTTCACTAAAACCTAAGTGTGGCTACTGACATCTCACGAACTCATTGTTTTTCAGTTGGTCGACAGTTTCAAGTCTGCTGCAGGGCAGCTTATTCTCATCGGGCGAACGTGGCGGCCATGAAACGTCACCCCATGCAGAAATTAGCTCGCTGGGAAAGTGTTGCCATGAATTCCTTCCTGTGGTGCAATGTAAGAATACTGGATCATATCTGAAAATGTGAAACAACTGGAAAACATAACTGAGTGGATTGGAAGACTGAAGTGGCCACACTCAGGAATTAAGTTATCAATCTGAAAGTTCGATTGAATGTCGGGAGTATGGTAACCATGATGAAAAACAAATTCATGCATTCATATCGCCCGTCTTTCGAATAATGTAGATGCACCTAACTGATATCTTTCAGTCAGTGATGGTTCACTGTGCTGTACTGTAAGAAGGTGACAGATGGCTGGAGGATCTTCTCTCCGGCTTGTCACTCCCTCCACCGCTGGGTAAACCCTCGCCATAGGCTCCGGTAAAGCAACACCAGAAGCCAAACACAGGACTGTGGACGTAGGGAAATCCAGCCATCATTTGTTTTCTTAGTAATGTTTATTCGTTTACTCTGTTATCAGAGCGATGGATGGTTTTACACTGTGTGGATACTGATGGATTTTTGTGGGTATTTTTAGTCTTCCATGTTCAGTAAGTCCCGAATGGTCTGTCTTGGGATAACGTCTTTTAGTAATCCAAAATTTCCTAAGTTCTGTGTTGTGGTCTGACAATGGCGACATCATGTGCTGAATACACCAGTTTGGTGTTATATCACTGAGGGTCCTCAAGGCGTCCTTGTGATCACTGGAGACTAAGTGTTACAGTCCGCTTCAGGGAGAGATGTATAGGTGTGTGGCAGGTCAACTTTGCTGCTGACGCCACGATTACAGTCTCCTTTGGCCAAAATTTGTCTTTCACTTTTGTACCTCAAGATCTGGTGTTATCATTGTGGTATGATGTTTTGTGTTTAGATATTGAATGGAACCTGAAATGTTTGTGACTGCAAATCTCCGTTTAAGATCACTAACCCATTGAATCCTGATCCTCTGCTGATATTCTTTTTTTCCGTATTAATTTTTCAAGTCTCGGAGGTCTCTGTTTACAGTCTGTGGAATCTAAATAAGATATTGTAAACGGTAAGGCAATACCAGTGTCGGATTTTAGAAAATTATGCAGTAGAAGTTGATACAGATCATGTTCTACTCAACTAAACCTTAGGTTATTTCTATTTGTTCGACCAAAAGGCCAATTTGGTAACTAAGGTGATCCATGTGTGTATGATCAAGCGCCAGATGACCTTTTCCCGGCATCACGCTCCCTCTGCCGCTCAGAGTAAAGCGAGTGCGTGCAGCAGGCGCCCTTGTCGGCCTTCTTGCAAACAGCCGTGTGGCTGCGCCACTCGTACCTCCGTTATGCCTTGGCTGACACCGCCAGAGGCGACGATCGTCTTCCAGTTGTCTACTGTGTCACAGTGACAGCTGGTTTATGTCTTACTGACCCAGTACATCCAGGTCACATCTGACTCATCTCTCACTTTATGACTGTACAGGATCATTTTTCATGTTTTATCCCTTTGACGAAATTTTATTCAACTCACCTCACTGCTTATATTGGTTCTGTGAGTGAGTTTGTCTCATGTTTTGCCTCGTGCATTTTTTCAACAGTTATGGAATTCTAAGTACATTCTCGAGTACTTCTTGCAAAGTTTTTAAAATCCTATGATTACTGTGCATTGCCTAAGTCATTGTTTCACACATACTTATTTTTCTTGGTGTGTTGGTTCACCACCATTCTTGCTGTTTTCACACAGCTGATCTCGACAAAGAACTGCAGTATATACACCGTGTCCAGTGCTGGGCTGATCAGGTAGGTCAGTGCAGAAGGAAGCAACCAAGAGAAAGCCCTGCTCACCTTTGCCTCATTTACTCCTGAAGAAAACAACATAACACTTCATTGCTTCTCTCTCTCTCTCTCTCTCTCTCTCTCTCTCTCTCTCTCTCAGACACGTAAACACACAACTTGCTTCACGGTCCTCATTTGGTGTGTATCAGCCCAGCCTATCCTCGTACCCCCAAAACTACACTTCATACTTGCGACAAAGACCTCCCTACACGTCCATATAACCCTGCCGGACCCCAGACCATCGCTACCACTGACTCAACCCCATTGTGCCTCCACCTCCAGCCACCAACCACTCGTCAACCCCGGCCCTGGCCCGGCACACCCTTGCCAGCGCCGCCTGCCGCCCACACCAGCCTGGCTGGCGAGTCGTGGTCACACAGGGACAAAGATTTCAGCACGTCAGGAAGTGTGGCATAGATACAGGTGACGGATTGTCTGGGTTGAAGACCATGCCGGTGTCTAAGGCTGTTCTGCACTGAAAGGCTCTCCTCCTACTTTAAGGACTTCATAGCCGTTCGTTCCTGAAAGTATTTTCGAATTTGTAAGAAAGATTGTGTGATACGAACGAACATACGTATGTGAGCGTTCGTGAGGTGCCAAGTTATCATCTAAATCTTTATAGGAACATAAAACATGTCTGGCTCTTCCCAGATTGTATATAAACTCGTGGACATATATTTCCTGGCTATACGTATATTAAAAAAACATGCTAAAGACTGCACATTTACAAGCTAGCTTTTAGCTTCGTAAATTTAAAATCATTTCGTAAAATTTGGACGTTACTGTGTTCTGGCACCACATCACATTCTTTACGAAGGAAAATCGAACTACACTTAAAATATCGCCTTAGGATCTTAAAAAGAGAAGGTATAGAAAAGATCAGACAGTACAGGGGATACAGGAGGCGGAGACGGAGGGGTAGAATATTTACAAATGCAGATAAGTGATAATTATTATGATAAGTTTGATGATACATCTGTACAGGTGTGATGAAGGTTGAATCAATGAAAAACGAATTCCAAGAGGTACGAACCACACTAGTTTTGTGAAGGAGTCGGACGAGTGTACAGTTACATGTTAGTATCGTGAGAGTTGCCAGGTTTTCCTTTGTACAAAAAAAAAATAAATTCCTGAGACACGCCTGGTCGAAGCTGCACCGAGCTCTCTGTCTCGACAGGAAGGGACACGGGGTTCGGTACAGCGTCGAACAAGCTCACAGCAGTGCTGCACACGTATCCCAGGACTTCTGTCCACAACTGTCCATCCCCAGCACTGGACGATCACGCCGGACATCTCGGAAAACTGTAAGCAGAGAAAGGTCAGCAGACCGGTGTGTAGTGTGATCCTGCATGACCCATGTAGGCCGGTGTTTTGAGGGGGAACCCGTAGTGTTGACCGCTTCACGTTAGGTGTTGTACTAAACTAATTGTGTCCCTGTAATGCTGTAATGCCTTACAGAGCCACTACTGGACATGTGTACACACACACACACACACATCGTGTTACAGGAATGGCAGTACACAGGTCACGTGGGAGGGGCAGGCAAGTGATGGAATGCGACCTTGGGTTACCATGAATACCCGAACACTGCTGATCTCTCTCTCTCTCTCTCCTCTCTCTCTCTCTCTCTCTCTCTCTCAAGCCAAGTAATGAATGGTACGATAACGAGGATTTTTTGAACGTTGTGTCGGAAACTTTGGCCTCAGAACTTGTGGGGCGCAGTAGTTCACGAGTGTCAATATATTTCTGTGCGTGTTGCTTGTTGAGGAGTGCCCGAGGCTTACGTGTTTAGTGATATACCCAGGTTGAGTCATCCTCAGGATCTAGCAGTAATCTGGTAATATGTCAGCCTCCCTGAGGCACTGTGGTATGTATGTGATGGCAATGGTGACATGTCCGAGTGAGGTCATTCATTTCGTCCTTACCTGACCATCCCTCCCATACCTGGCCTTTCCCACCCACCAACGAGGCAACCTTCCCTTAAGACTGGATGACGTCAAGCCGACCAAAGGTTGCGTCATTCACCACTCAGTTTCAGGAGGGAAGGCGAGGAAGGGAGGGAGGGGATGTTTGGGGTATCTGCTCAGACAATTAACTCTCAGCAAAAACATGTCGAGAGATGTTGACTTGCTGTCACCTGATATGTCTAAACATTGCTGTGGCGATCACGATGTTACTGGGGAGAAAGAGAGACGGGAGGGGGGAAGAAGGGGCGCACGTGGACAATCTGATATATTTACCAATGAAATCAAAAGGAACAATGGATCACACACGAGAAATCATTGTAAACATTCGTGATGCATGTACTGCACGTCATGCATCCCCTGCAGACGCCAAAAAAGAATGCAGGGTGGAGAAATTTACGCAGGTCCTGGACGAGTACCTGTTAAGTGTACCACGTCAACCCGGCTGTGGCTATGACGTGGCCTGCGGGCCGCTGCCTACAGTGAAACAATACGGCACAGTGCAGCAGCTTAGCCTTAGGCCGAGCTGCCGGGGCAGACGGCCTCCGAAATCAACATAAGGTAGACGTAGGGTAGGAGAGGGAGGGTTTGGAATCTTCTTCTATTTATGAAAGACAGACGAACAGACTGTCACACAGACACAGTCAGGATGCATGTTTATCGTTAATCTGCGGTCGTTGTATGCATCTGCAGCTATTACTCTGACAGTTTCCATATTATGTTATGGAGAACACATTAACTTTCTCTTTGCTCTAACATACATTCCCACTCGGTAGTCATGTCCCACACTGGTCCCACTGCACGTCAGGGTCAACAAAGCTGTTGCAGGAGGTGCTGGGAGGGTCATGATCTAAGTCTGCTTGACCTTCGTGACCGTCCTAAGGAGACACTGGCAAATACGTTGGTTTTCTTTCTGTAATGTCAAAGGTTCCAGTCACAGAGGAGAGTCATCATCGAGTCCAGGCCTTAAGTGATACATGAAGATGAGCCAAATGAATAAAGAAGTAAGGACAAAACTTAATGAAAAATATAAACATCTTTCAGGAAGTGAACAATATACCTTTTAACAATGAGCAGAGTTCACCTCGTTCCTTAGTCAAAAGAGCTAAGATGCTGTAAAGTAGCTTGTCAAACAGGTAGCATGTATCAGAGATAGGGGGTTAGACTATGTTTTAGTGCCAACGAAGGGGCTTATGATAAAAATGCTCGACATTTGTGATTCCCCTGTTGTGTGGAGGCGATCTTTCCCCCATGCCTTAAAGGTTTATAACTTTATAACTGTGAACTGAGGGAACTCAGTTCTGTCAACTTAGAAACGAATAAACCCGATACAGAACGTGGTCGAGGGTCGTTCTTAGTGTTAAGCGCCCCACTCATGACCTCATCCTTAATCCAGCGTCCATTCCTTCACTCGAAGTGATAGTTCAAAGTTGAATGATCTTCGCGTTGTGATCCTTCATCCGGGATCGAGAGTGAGATCATAATCCAGGCGATCAGTTTCTAGCAGTAACCTAACCTTACGTAGAAGTAGTACGGCACTGCTGGGGAAATATAATTTGCTTCTTGGCTGTGCCCATTGGTGACGTATGTCTGTCTCATGATAATTTTAGACGAAAACGTTCTCCCGAGTTCTGTAAAATTACCTTTTAAAAGAAAACTTCTCAGAGTGACGGGTTACTACAGAGCAGTCTTAACCTCGGATGAGATAAGGTCACTGCTGTCTCAGTTACATATTGATGACGATTCCTAGCGAAATAACATGTTCCTATGACTGTCCTGGGGAGACTAGCATGACAGGCCCATGACTACTGGACTGGTGGCGGTGGTATCTGGAGCAGGCATGCATGACTGCTTTATGTCTCTCCCCAGCTGAACTATGACCCACAGCTGTAAAGGTTACTGTTCACAGGGAACCGAACGAAACCTTTCTCTCTTTCATCTAATTTATTCCTACTCTGTATATTTCATAACAGCCGACATGAATCGGACAAAAATCATCCTGCAGTCATAACCACATCGGACGTAAATAAAACAGAGCATGAGACGAAGAATGTACAGATCCATTTGAGTTTCTCGCGTGTTTCTGGACGGTGTCTTAAAGGTACAAAGGTTTTAGGAAGAAAGGATGACGAAAGAACAAAGACAATTCTTCAGCTTTGCTGTTTGAGGGAAAGAGTTATATTATAAGGCAACCCTTGGGTGGCTGCTCTCCACAGAGAAACATAACATTTCCCTCTCACTCGCTGCACATCTGTGTTCACTTGCCTGCATCCCACGTGACTAGTTTGTTTACGCCATCAGCTGATCTATCGTGACCATGTCTCATTAGCGATCAGTATTAAACTGAACCAGTTCTTCGTCTTGTCCATAATCCCTGACTTCATACCGAAAAATAATTCCTCTTACTTCCAGTCTAGATGAAATCTAAAAGTCGAGGAAGGCCAATGAATTCTACAATAACACTACAGTACAAAAAATAGGCTAAATTTAGATATCTTCTCCCGAACGAACAAAGGAGTTACACACACACACATACACACACACACACACACACACACACAGACCAGAGAAAGAGTGGTCACAATGCACAAGTGACCTTTAGGAGGAAAGTTCATGGTCTTCAAGCGTCGCATGTGAGAAACAGCGTCAGGAGTACCAGTAGAGCCGCCGCCTCAACGAGCCAGAGAATTTTGCGTCGTGTCTACTTTGAGAGAAATTATGTGGCCTATAGAAATAATCTACGGGATAGACCATTATTTGTGGGTTGTGTCCGCCTGTACTAGTTGGACATATCCTGAGAACTATCCCCATTATTTTTTTTTTTGTTTGTTTGTTTCCTGTGACCGACGAACAGGAATCTTGCTGTTTGAATAGAATCTCTACTTAAGGCTTCATAGTGGACAACAAGCAGAGCCACGCTGGGTACTTGCAAGACTTATAAATACCTTGGGAAACTCCTCCAAATTATACCCTCAGATTCTTTACTGTCTCACTAAAACAGTAACAAACAGTCAAACACTTCCTCTAACAATCGTACTCTGAGAAACCCAGAAATACTCACCAAACTCTCCCCTCTGACAAACCAACGACAAAAGCAGTAACTAGCCACCCTCCTGTCCCCATAAAATTCACACCACTCAAACAAATCTCTGACACTCGAAAAAATAGGTCCGTCCACGCCAATTTGTCCTTAAGGAGCCGGCGTCTTTCAAGATCCGGTATCGTTACGGAGCCGTCAAGAGCGGCGATGGAGGAAGAATGGAAGCCGTGTGGAAGCGGACCCCTCCAGAAATGGCCCACTTGGCGACTAACTGGTGGTTCCTGTGTTCCACGCGTCATGCACCATTACTGCACCTGGCCTCCCTCACTACAGTGCTCACTGCTGGCCGAGTCCTGACTGGCAAACGAGTTAAGCACTTGTGAAAACTAAACTTATATCGTTTGGTTTTCAGTGTAAATATATTCTGTCAAAATAGTTTACATATTCAGTCGACAGTATAACTTCCCTTCAACACTGTAATCGTACACTGTCATCTACACCCATACGAATGACAGAACTAGTTATTTCATTTTGAACGGCTTGAATATATCCGTATTTGGGTGTGAAAGGATACGTACCGTACATAGCATAACTACAGTGTCACCAGAATTGTACCGAACATACTCTAGGTACACTGTTTGTACAGTAAGATACTCCCGTCGTACATAAGAACTCTTCTAATGTGGGGTATCCCGTGGAAGCTGCCCTCAGCTGCCCACGGGAGCTGCCTGTACAGACACTCCTCATCTGCTCCGCCAATCATAAGCCCACGTTATAGCACTTGTGATTATTAATCGCTTGAGTACATCTCTACGGCCAGAGATTTCATGAGCACATATCAGCTACAGATAGTAGATATCTGGGATGAATATCCATGTTGGTTAGTGAGAGATAAATTCAGCGAACGCCCCTGTTGCCTTCTGCAGATTCAACAATGCATTCTCTATCAGATGGGCTTCCCAGTGGGAGATAAATGTGGAAATGGATGAGAAACTTACAAACGAAAAGCTGAACATTCCTTGACTGGAGACGGAGATAACAAAATGAACAAAATATCTCGCTGGTTACTCAAAGCTTGGTACTGTTTGGTGACACCTCTGTTGTGCCACATCACCAAAATCTATTTATTTTTTTACACACATTAACCCTTACTTCAACATCTCTACCCGGTTATAAAATCCCTGTCCCGGCTATTGAGTCCCCGTCCCGGTAGTATAATCCTCATCACGGCTACAAAACCCTTAATGTTCTCTTTGTATTTGCTTACCGGACTCTATGTTGGCCTTTAAGTGAATTAGGCCAAGAAGCGAAGGTAAACACGTCTTGGGCCGAGTCAAGCGTGATGGCTTCGACAGATGGTGACATCACGGAAAAGAAACTATTTTTACAAGATATTCACAAAATTGATCCTCCTCAAACTTTTCAGAACCTGGGGAAGGCATAATAGTTTATTATCTTTACCTTACAACCTATTTTAACACACTTGTGCTTTGCTGATGAGATATTTTACCGTAACATAAAATCACGTCGTAGTGATCAGACGGGACAGTTCCTGTGTTCTTTTATTACGCTTGGAACTCAATCATAAACCTGATGATAATGATAGTAACATTTCTTCATTTCTGCCACACCTTCACGTCTTTCCGTACGGGATGAAAAGCATGATAAAAACGTCGTCCCCTGACAGGTAGGTATGTTTACCCAGCGGATGGACAATGGCAGAGGGAGGAAGACCCGACACACAACACACAGTATCGGCTCCACTCGCACCATGACTCACGCTTCCTGCGTCCTACACTGAGTTGCACCATCACTGCATTCACCATACACACACACACACACACACACACACACACACTACACCCTCACCTTCAGAGGATTTCCAGCGATTCTGATGCAAGTGTATCGTGGGTGTGTGTGCGCCGAGTGTAGAGCGTGAAGTGAATTGTACCTTGAATTACGTGGTCTCTCTCTCTCTCTCTCTCTCGAAGTCCTCTTCACAAGAGATCAGTTCTCACGGTACACTTTCCACCTTGGGTCAGGAAACTTCACGGGTCAGGCACATGACCCGTGAGAGCCAGGCTCACGTGACCTTCCCTTGACCGGCCTCTCCACACACCTCTCTCACCGTCTCTCCATCTTTGCTCCCTCTCCCACCTTCCATTCCTCAGTCCCTGCCATTCCTCCCTCCTTCCTCGCTCTTTCGCCCTCCCTTCCTCAGGGAAGGAGAGTGGAGGAGAAGGAGTGGGATTTAATTCTCATTTATCAACTTTCTCTCGCCTTTCTACCGTCAACCCAACAATCCCTCGGCTTTCATGAAAACTGTTACGCGTAAAAGGAATGGTATTTAGGAAATCCACGCAAATTCTTCCCCAGGACGACGCAACGCATAAACATCCACCTATTTGGAAACCACAGCTTTTAGCATATATTTGCATAACTACCCTAATTTAGGTTAGATATTTGGTACACAGTGTTTACCTTGGTCGTGGTTATTGTGTCCCTCAAGGGTAGTGGATTTGGCATATAATATTACCCGTCTGTCTGTCTGGTTCAGAGGATTGTCTAACTTCCAATAGACCAATCTTTTGTGGAATGTTGACATAAATAGCCTGATTATATATTCAGTAATGTTCGCATTTACTTGGCAAGTTGCTCTCTGCATAACTATGTAGAGCCATGTGGCAAGACGTATTTAGATCGGGATTTTCTCTCCTTTTTCGACTGTGAGAGCATCAAGAGACGATCCTGGAAGCACTGAGAGACAGACAAGTTCCTGGTCTCGCCATTGGTGCCTAACGTATTGCTATATTTTGTTCATACTTTGGGAAAAAAGTATAAACGTCCGGGAGAGGCCATCGTGCCCAAGGCTCGTATCGTCGAGCTTAAGGGTCGTTCCATGCACCTCAGAGGTTCAGAACATGGACCAGCCGGTCAAAATTACTGGCACTTTCGTCAGTAAACTCCCCAACCCATCACTGATAGTCCACAACAAAGACTGTCTGCTCTTGCCTTACCCTCCGTGGCCGAGTCTTTGGCTGAGCTCTTCATCTCGCGGTTACGTAGCAAACTCTCCGGCTTGACCGTCAACTCTGAGGCTTTTTTGTAGAGTGTAGTCACTCTTCACATGACTCTGTCTCACCGTTGTGAGCTCAGACTCAAGCCCTTACTCCTCACGTGTCGTAACAGTCTCCCAGCCTTGACTTTCACCCCTCAAGCAAAAGTCTTTACTGCGTTTGACCTTCTGCAACCGTCAGGACCAACCGGAAACCCCTCGGAGTCCCCCCCCCCTCCCCCTACAAACACATTACCTGACCGGCCGTCATTACCCATGCATTTGTTTTTCTACCACCCCCACCCCACCCCTACCCACCCCATCTCCTGCTCCGCCTCCCCCTCGGTCTGTACGCACAAACGGCCCGAAGGAAGTCCCTGTGTGCTCTTCCCCGACTGTTTGTGCTACACAAACTGTTCTTGACATGAATGGCCACTGTTCTTGACATCAATGATCAGACCGGATGAAGAACTGGGATGCCAGAACATTCGTGTCAACACTGCTGTCTGGGGTAAGGCAACTCCGAAGGCGAAAGGAAAAAAAGATTTATTTTTATCAGAGATTTTATCCACACTGAGAGCGACTTCGACCTTGCTGTCCTTTCCTAGACAAATCAGTATATTTTCTGAGGCAGTAATATGGTCATGGCTTTCCCCTGCTCTATTCTCCCGATTGCCTTGAAATAGTTAAAAAGAAACCCTTGAACGTAAGGCAAAAGCTACATATGTTGTGCGACCATTCACTATTATGCCCACACCGTACACCTGGTTGTTGCCTGACTGTGAAGACGAGTTGAGATACAGTTGATAGGTACGCCAGCGGACACCTCCTCACATACCTTGTCTGGTCAGATCTTTGGGGTTAACTGTTCTCAGACCATATGTGAGGGGTAAAGACCAGACCTTATACCTCCTGACGTGAGATGTAACATGATGAACGTTAACGCTTGAATGGGGTGAATCATTTCCCCAGTGTGGGGTTGTCAGTGGATGAGACTGGTCCACCCCTGCGACTACTACTTTTGTGTAGTGGTCTCTTGGTAGCAAGAAGATCCTCTGATCCTGGTATCTCACTACGTGTCTAACTAGGACTGTAGCCTCCAACAGCAGTTATCTTATAGAATCTCTGTTGCATACTGATAAACTTTTCCGAATGGTTACCGATCGGTAAATCCTAACTGTCGACCTCGGATGTTTATAATAAAGACGTATGAAACTCCGTATCGTCGTCAGCATGTGGAGTGTGTAGGGAGATCAGGTAACACAGAGCTGCCGAAGGTGTTCATTGGTTTGTATTTATCGGTAGCAACACAGGATACCCATGACTTGTGCGGCCTTCCCCTGGGTTTGTCGTCTCCTCTGCCATCTTGTCATCATCTTCTTTTTACTTGCAGTTGTATCTGTCTGATTTATTACATCCTGTGATATTTCTGCCTCTGAAGAAAGCTCAACGCATGGCATTCCAATTACTCAAACGCAGTTGGTTTGAACTTTGGACTCAAGTGATCGGTCGAAGACTTATTGGACTTGGAAACCAGACTCATTATAAAGAATATATGCTGATAACTGTACACCAAGAGAACTTCAAGGAACAGAAAAACAGAAAAGAAAATGTTGTGCGGTGAAGCAGCAGGGGTCGTCTCCGTGGACGGTGACCCTGAAGAACGCCGTCATCTTCCCTGGACATGGGTAGGGCGGTAGGCAGAGAACACTATATCATCTTGGTATGATTTCAGAGTCTACTGTGACGCTACTCGCCTGCGTCACACGGTGCAGCGGCTGCTCACACTCACCTCGAGAAGTAAACAGATAAGATTTGTGCTGCAGCAAAAAGTTCTGTGGGACAAGAGAGTCAACAGCAGCCGGGCAACCTCGCCCTTAGCTGAGTCAATATACCTCATGTTGTTTGCTCACCCCCATAAAGAATGAACGGTTGGCGAGGCTTGTAACTATACCTGGTGGCGGTGGTGGTAACTGAGGGAGCCGCACCTACATCTGAACCACAGTCTGTAAACACATGATGTCTCTCTGGTTTACAACGTGGGATAAAAAATAGCAACAATTATCCAGAATGACTCGACCCGGTTGCTCCCGCTCTGCTCTGGCTTCTTCCATTGTCCTATTGTCCTTCAGTCGTGTGTCGTGTGGTGGCGTACCACCGCTAAGGAATCCCAGGGATTCACTGCCTCAGATGGACGCACGGGTCCGAGTCTCCAACTTCGTAAATCAGTAAAATATCAGTTTGGTAATATAGCCTGTACCCTCTTTGAGCACGTTATCGCAGAAGAAACAAAAATAGGAATCCCAATTGTAAGGCAAAAACATATATTCAAAAGACACTGGATTTACTTCGCAAAAATGCCTTGCGCACGCTCCACTTGCGGAATCTTACTTCATGTGAAACTTTTGAAACATGAATCGTACAGTGACACTTATGAATCTGATCCAAAGATTAGTAGGATTCATAGGACGCAGGTTGGAAACTCTTAAGGCTACCATATGTATGACATCTTCACCAAATAAGTTCATTACTTGAAGTGATGTCGACTATAGAAAGGAGACAACTGGAAGACAATAATATATCACTTAATCAGATGTGACTCGATCATAATTCCTCAGATCTTACACCTACCTTTCCTGGAAGCAGATTTTCATTACGTCCACAAATGTATTCGTGTTTTTTCGCTTCTCAGTCTACACAGGTGTGAGACGTATGAGGCTCCCCTCTCACCTCACACCCCCAGCACTGCAGTCACGGTCCACCCCTCGTGTTCAGCTGGTGAAATCCACTCAAACATTTAATAAAGCTGGGCGGGTTGGTCTGGTTAGCAGGCCTGGAAAGCGATCGCCCAGAAGATATAGGTAAAGATAGGACACAACACTCATTGAAGAACAAAGCAATGTGAACTGACATTGAGTGAGGCATCGTGTGACGATGGACTAAAGAAAAAAGAAAAATCAAGGGCCGTACTTGAAGATAAAGGGGATGAAAAAGATGGAAGCTGAAAAGAAAGCCTCTTAACAGGAGCAGAGGACCTGCGGGTCATTAAGGGAACCCTCCACACTAGACAAAGGTGTTGTAATGACCTTCACGGCTCTGACCAGTAGCCGGGGGCACGGGTAGGCCCGGGGAGACGCGGTCACGCACACCTGGGCACACCCAGTCACGGACGGCCACGGCTGGATACACAGCAACACAGGTGGGCACACCCAATCACGGACGCCCACGGGAGGACACACAGTAACGCAGTTGGGCACACCCATTTACGGACGGCTCCAGATAGACACAAGATAACATAGCAGGCACATCTAGTCACGGACGGCCACGGGTGGATAGATACACAGTAACACAGCCGAGCACTGAGAAGCACGGACGGTCACGGATGGACACTAAGAAGCACAGGTGAACGCTGACGGGCACGTGACTTTGGGAAGCTTGGATTTCTAGCGGTATCTAAGTGGGTTATGGCGCCCACTGAACACCGTTCACCTAACACTTGCGGCCTTCCACGTGCGGCCGCCCACCTACAACCTCCCACCCATGACCGCCCTAAATACAGTCCCCCACCTGTGGCCACCCACCTACAGCCTCCCATCTGTGGCCACCGAAGTACAGCCTCCCACCTGCAGCTATCACCAACATCCCCTCCCCCTGCGGCCACCCCACCTACAGTGGCCTGTGTGATGCCTCCCACTTGTCACCTGCCGCTGTACCTTGACCTCCTCAGGCGGCGGCAAGTGGGGGAGAAAGATCGCGTCATTTCACTCGGATTCCTCGTGATAACAGTCGCTTATTTCGTGATAAGGTTAAGGTCTGCCGTTGCAGGACTGGTCAGGGAAATGTGACACATATTTTTTACGTCAGTTTCGAGAGGCGATTTTTTTTCTCTTCAATAGTTACGGAATTACAGAAGTTCATGGGGTGATGTTGCTATTTAAGACGCAGTTCAGAAATTTCAATTTTGAGATAGATTCTTGTTTGTTGAGCATTTAGTCTCTGATGAACATAACTAAAGTCTCATATAGGAAAAAGACACTTCGAAAAGGATAGAAAATACAGTCATGAAATCTATCTAATACAGTGAGGCTCACCAGCCACCTGATCAGGTTCAGTTCGTGGATAGTTATCCAGGGTTCAAATCTTCCATCTAACTGGTCTTGAGAATGTTATGGCTGCAGGGAGAATACTGAAGACCTTCAAGCCTCAGGCGTTTATATTATCCTCTCTTACTGATGTCATTATTCTCGGGCGGTATTTCAAAGTCTTCAGTGTTTATTATAAAACGCTGGTCTTATGTTAAGATGGAAATGTTATCATTAGTATCATCCACTGGAGGCAACCTGGTAATTATGGTGGTAATTTAAGAAATCTGTTGCTTCATCAACCTGAGAAAAGCGTTGGAAGTCAGACAGGGAGAGAGGGAGGTACACATAAACAGACACACAAAAGTGAGTGACAGACATGATGACAACAAGAATATATCATCAACCTGGATGACGTAATGATGATAACAGACACTTTACTACCACGCCGACACACACTCTTGGTGGACAAGATGCAAAAATATCTATTAAGACGCTGATGATGTGAGGCAGAGCGTTTGGGGAGAAGTTTGTAGCGATCCAGTAAGTCTCGCGTCGGGAGAGGAGGGTGTTGCCTCTGTTAATTCACGCCTCATTACAAGTATCTAATGAGAGCAAAAAATAGGCAAAGTGGGCGTCGGCTGGCCGGCCAGTGGTGTGGCCAGACGCGGGGGATGGGGAGCACCCGGCGAGGTAGCTTAGTCTAAAGATACAGTTGGAGGGTGTGTACCCAGGACCTGCATTGTCTTATGATGGCGGGGAGGTTTGCTCTCTCTCTCTCTCTCACTCTCTCTTTCTTTCCTCCACTCCCTCTCCCCCTTACTCCGCCTCCGCATGGATAACTCCACCTGTCCACAATGAGTCAAGTTGCCACAGAGGACCACACAATAGCGGCACGTCAGTCCTCGTAAGTGAAGTGAGGTTTGTAAAGCCAAATAGCCTCCGGGAGCTAACAACCCGTATGGCTTTTAGGGAGGTCGTCTGTGACGTCCAGTCTAGTACACAAAACTACCAGTGGGAGCCGGGGCCCACTGCTGCTACCCCAGCAGCCAGACGATACTGTTGTCAGGACCCAACATGTCCGGGGCACAAACGCCCTGGTCATGGCGATCTCGAGGGAAAGAATGATAAAGAGAAAGATAAAGAATGAAGCCAATCACAGCTCCTTGGGTGTGTACAGAGCAGGCGGTGGATTGCCTCGACCATAAACATTGCCCCGACCATAAACATTACCCAGACCATGAACATGGTCTAATAAGAGGAAAATAACTGGTAAACATGCAAATGCTTGCCTTAAACATAAGTTTACAGGTAGCACTAACAGACCAGTTCCGACCTTTATCTTGGGAGTACATGATTAAGATTCAACGACTCCACTGACAGTTGTGTTCTAATTCAAACACTCGTAATACGTGAAAGTTAGAATGAGATCATGAAACTTTCGCAATCGAGAGAAGGGATCATGTGCGAGAATATTTCAACCTGCATTTTACAGTCGTAGTAGCAGTAGTAGTTTTGGCAACCTGCCATACCCCGCAATGCGCTTTGTCTTACGTTAACCATACAATCACGTGATGTGGCGAACACCCATCGTTGTTACTTTCGCTCCACCGAACGTGGAAAAAACGTTCAGAAGGATTGTGGGAAGAGACACTGGCGAGATACGCCAGTATAGAGTGTGGGATGGGAAGATCTCGGTACAGTGTTGTATCTGGAGAGGTTAGAAAGCGGACATTGACCCACTTCTCCGTCAATGGAGCCCAGTCTTTCCCCTGAGACTATCACCGGCAACGCCAGCATCTTGCACAGTGCCAACAACTGGAGTGAATGACTTCACAGTCAAGTGACCTTCAGAACCCAGACCCCAGGGCTGGTCGACCCTGCCTGTCGCACCTGCTCTACCCAAGACGACGTGATACAGGTAACGACGGTACGACCCTTGGGTATGGCGGCTTAACCTTCGACCAAACCCTTCATGATCACGTTAAAACCGGTGGACCACATAACCTATGGTCGTCCCGTCGTGCTCAAGGGTCGTAACGTCATCCTCGAAGGCCTTAACGTTGTACTCGAGGGACGCGCCGTGGTGCTCGATGGTCGTGGGGTCGTTTGCCTTATGTGGTCTTCGGAGGTCTTCCACCCCCACAGCTCAGGCCGAGTCCAAGCTACTGGGTCGAGTCGTTGATTGCTCAAGCTGTTGGAGGCTGGGGCCCGCAGGCTCACGTAACCACCACAGCCTGGCTGGTCCGGCACATGACACTGACTTCAAATACCGGTAAATCCGTCAAACCTAAAAATACGTGATCAGTGCTCGTTGCAACTCAGACATATGTATCACTAGAACTGATAGCAAGGATTTTGTACCCATTAGAACGTAGACACGAGATATACATCATAATAACCACACGGAGAATGATGGAATAACCAGTCCTGCTGTGTGCCCAGAAATAAACCCCCTTTAAATGAAATACTAAACAGTTTATGCAGAGTAACACCAATGTCAGAAGGGAGATGATCTATGGCCGCTGGCACATGAAACCATAAACGTCTCGATTGTCAGAACTCAATCTGTCGCACAAGTATTTGTAATGACATCCTTAACGACCCATTAGTATATGTAGAACATAACAACAAACGATGGTTAGTAAACGTATGTGGCCAGCCCACAGGCGGTAGCTATGCAGAAATGATACTTGGTGCAATATAATGCCCACGAAATCAGGTAAACAACCAGAGATACTTGCTCACAGGATACAGGGATAAAAACGAGACCCCGAAGTCATCGGTGTGTGTGTGTGTGTCGTGTAGCTGGGCTGGTGACCAGCCATGCCCACGACTTCGTCCAGGTCATGCGGGTTTAGTGACCTGCTTGTGGATCCCTCCACGTCCCGCAGGGTCAAGACACGCCCACCTGCCTCGACACAGGTACTTGAAGCCCAAGTTATGCCACAGTAATTAGGTATCGTTCCCGGCGGTCCTCGTTAAGGAAGCCGGCCATCTGACACCTGTTGATGGGATTTGGTTAAAATGTGTTGTTTGCCAGACCGATGACTGGGGTCTAGTTTTTCTACACCCGCAACTTGCTTTAGTCTCTCTCTCTCTCTCTCTCTCTCTCTCTCTCCCTCCCTGGGGTTACAAGTAGGGCTGCTGTATCTAATGTTAACTGTCAAAGGTAAATTGAAGACATGCATACCGCCTTCCTGTAGCAGTGCCGCCAACACATGGAATAACTTTTTGCAGTACTACCAGCATAATTCATAAGTGTCTTGCTGGCCAGATGCCATATGATGGCATCTCTTGTGGCTTTATTTATATATCAATTACATAGACTGTGTGTGTTGTTAGAACCCCTGGAGCGGAGGATCACCTGCCGCTGGTGAGATGCTGGTCGGGCTAGAAGGTCGACCGTTCTCCGACGTCCACTTGTAATGTGATTATGTCAAGCCATGTTTGTCTTGAGTATCTGCAGTGTTGTACTTAACGAACTTTATATTTGTTGGCCACGAGTGATAGTGTCTGTCCGTCCCTGTCCATCTGTCTGTCTGTCTCGAGGAAGAAGGACAACAATACAAGCAGACAAACAAATGTAACTTTCCCCCGAGACAATTGGAACTTCCATTCCAAACAAAAGTGGTTCGCAAGATTCAGTTTGTACCTTAAAGAGAGCGTGTAGGAAAGCTACATAATTGTTGTCAAAGGTCACTGGCTCCTCGCTCCTCCTCACAACTCAGATTAATTTCCCGCGACGGGAGGATGTTGACAATACGCACGCCATCACGGAGCAGCCCAAGCCATTCTGACCTGGTGAACAGGTGACTTCGCTGGAGATAAAGAGGTTAGAGATATGAAGTAATGAATACAGCCAACCCGCTGTTGGCAGAGGAATGTACAACCTAAAGTCAATAATTTGAGGAGGTGCGGCAGGGACGACCATGGGCTATTGTCCAAATAGTCGAGGCTCAAGTCTTAGTTGCCAACTGCCCGGAAAGATACGAGATATACTTGGGAGATCTTCTGCGTACTTATGGAAGAGATGATAAGGTTTTCTCCTCATACACCTAACTGTCTTACGTGCCGTGAGCACAGAGACATTGGCAACTGCAGTCAGCATCAAGGAAGGCTTTGATACAGGCCGAGCTGGGAGGGTAGAGATGAACTTGTGAAATCAGAAGAATCTTACAGGTACAGATTACAGTCACTTCTTCGTGGCTACTCTTATACTTCCCTGCGCCACTGGTACCCCAGCTAACGTTGCCTGATCCTGTCTACAGCAGGTGCAAAAGGTTTAATGGCTTCGTACGGTCACTGCAGGAAACCTCCTCCTGCAGGGAGCGACACTGGGTACCCCTGGGGCTACTGCTGCCCCAGACGTCGCTAGTGATGAGTTATGTGTATCGTTTGTCGCCCTTGACTGCTCACCCAAGACGGTCCATGACTCCCGGGTGACAGCTGCCAGCCACACTCTCACTGTGAATACCTTCGGTGATTGCATTGAGGCGGCAGCACTGCGAACGAGTCACAGCTCAGGAGTTATTGTAAGTGTTGCAACCGGCAATTACTTTAATTACTTTTTCTTAATAACGCAAGGCTATTGACAGACCGTAAAAGTGATTCATACCCGTTACAGGAAACACAACCACCTCGCTAATGCACATACATAACAACACATCACTGCCCGCAGCACGGCACACGTCAGGCCGCTGACTGCCAACACATCAGTGCCAACAGCGCTAGACACGCCAGGTTGTCAATTTCCACCTGATCAAGACTATTTCTACATGTTCTGTTCCTGAGATGGTGACGGCGTCTGTCTGGTGTTGGCAGGGTCGCCCATGTGGAAAGTTGTTGTGATGGTAATGGTGATGGAGAAACGGCAATGAAATTGATGGTGACAAGTGATTGTGGTGGTGGTGGCGACGTGCCACAGATAATGGTGAAGAAAAAATATCAGGCAAGTGTCGTGATGATGGTGAAGACAGCAGTGTGAGGCCAGCCGGACACCCCCACCCCTTCATCACCCCACCTCACGGTAATTAACGTAAGAGAACGTAAAACGGTAACGATGTTTCTTCTCACGGGTTACGAGTCAGTAGATAAACGGGGGTTCTGTTAACAGGATCCCTGGTAAACCAGTTCAACTTCTGTTAATGCCTCAGTTAACCCAGAAAGGTATTTATCAGCATTTACGTAAGACAGAACCTGTAAACCGATGCTTTTCCAACCGAAACTACATTGAATGGATGTCTGATTACCCGGGCTTCCCAGTAATCCACTCTGGCTTTGATGAAGCACCAAAGCCATTACAAGCCGAACCAGCCGACAGCCTGTAATCTGGATGGAGATTCCCTCGGGGTGTCCACGTCTGGGGACAAGGCTCTTACTGACAAGCCGAATGAGCCAACGACGGGTGGATGAACAACACAACAATGTTAACCTTCCTGCCACACCTGTACCAGAGGCCCCTCCTCCTACAGACAACTTCCACGGGTGACCTCCAAGCAGCAGCAGCGGTGAGACCAAAGCAACGAAGAAACGACACAGAAAACTAAAGAGCGACTCACTGTCGTCTTGTCGTTCCAGGTTCACGAATCTCTTAAATATCTAAATGTCCGGCCGCGAACCATAACAGTCCGCTAAGCATAAAAGTTGTTGGGTGAGTGTTGCACGAAGGTCTGATGGACGCACTTGCTGCCCGACAACACTTGGTCTGCCAGTTGTCTCCAGTATGCTGTGAAAGGTTCACCTCTACACCCAATACTACCCTGTGACGTACGTACATGCATATAGATATGTATGTACGGACATACATACTTAAATACGTGAACACAAAAGAGAAAGGAGCTATCATAAGTTCTCATCTTTTTTATTTTACCAGAATGTCATGTTCAGATGTCGTGTCTAAGTGTCGTATCAAGTGTCAAAATAATATGACTGAAAGTGGTTGAAGGAACTGTGGAAGGGAAGCCATATATATATAATGATAATGATAATTTATTCTTTTAATTATCTATAAGCTTAGACTGATACTCTAGGAGCTGCTGATGTTGCCCAGGCCTAAATCCCCATACACTAACCTACACCTGCCTTGTATATTGTAGGTTATGGAAGCTTTCCACACTCCCATACTTTACCCTCAAGTACACACACACAGCCACTGACACACAACTTATATAAAAGTACACGCACTTATCTTTACACCCACCTACACTCTACCCTCCCTTACCCCCATGTACACTCATCTTGCCACTTTCTTAAATTTTGCCCCCGATGTATACACACACCCGCCAACTGAACTTCCTCTCACCCGCAGGGAGCAGCTGGTGCAGGGCGTGAAGACGGCGAGGAGCCTGGTGGCGGGGAGCCTGGAGCAGGTACGGGCTGGGGAACACGCCCTCAATTCCTTGGCCGCCCACTCCACCGCCCACTTCTCTCCCAATTCCATCACCAGGTAAGACTCTAACACCTTCCCACTTTCCCTCCTTTCCGACTTGCCAGAAGGACTGGGACCAAACCTGAATATGTTTGCTGACGATACCAAGGTCATGAGGAAAGTAAAAGAGTGAGGGGAACTGCATCAACTTACAAAGGGTCGTAGACAAACTCTAATGTTGGTCTGGTGATATGGCAGATGATATAAACCCATGTAAATGAAAATTAAGACGGATGGGAAAGTGATTAAAAGACCTCGATATGAACATTATGTAGCACGAAATAAAGAGTGGGAATCTACCTACGACAGGGAAACTCAGCAGTCCATGCTCTACATAACCCGTCGCCAGATCTGTGTCTCACGGGACCGAAACTCCCCTCGCAAGGGAACCACAACGTGAGTACAGTTAAATAGCTTGCATCAAGAGTTTGCTGAATAAATTTATGAGTTACCTTGCCTGACGTGCAGGACTTTTTTATTTCTTAATGACCATAATTATGAACAGGTTCTTGGATGTTTGCAGGAGTTCGTTGCTTCTGTACACATTTTTCATTCGACTTGCTATTAACTCCAACAAAGAAATCATTTGGTTTCTGACTGCTTAATTCAGCTCATGATAGTAAACTACTCCGTTTGCTGTAACTAACATCTCGTCTGTCATTCCTAATACACTTGATAATGTCTCGCGGTTTCATGTGATGAAGGACTCACGTTCATTCATGATTTGCCTAATGTAATGGGAAAGCAATTTCCCATGAATACTGATCATTGATCCTGTGGGTATGATGGTTGACCCATGACCACGACGGAATGACCCTTGAGGACGGCGGAACATGACGATGCGACCCTTGGATATAGTGGATTGGTCCGTCACCTTCCTCACTGTCGTCAGGTCAGAGACCAAGCCATCATGCTCAGTGGACGTATCATCACCTTCGGCGGTTGTTGTACCGTCGTGCTCAAGGGCGTGTGGCTCCTGAGTGCTCAGGAGTACTTCAGGAGAAAGAGTCTGTATGGAGAGGCTGCTGTGGGATCAGTCCCGTCATGCACTTCCCTGGCCAGTCATCCTTGCCGGCAGGTGGCCTGCACCGCCCCGTTATGCTTCGGTGACGCCGGTTAGGTCGACGTAGATAATGACCAAATCTGGCCTGGTTTTTGTGGCTGGTACTAGAAGCTGTAGGTTTAAAGCTGATGACTTGAAGGCTTCACTCTGATCGTTGAGAGGTCATGTGCTGTATGACGACCATGCACTGTATGGCTTTCAGACTTTCTCCAAGCTTCATTCATGGAACTTTTCCCTACATGGAGGGTATGGCAGCTGGCTCTCCTCACCCTCACGACCTCTCGCTCAACTCGTTATAAAACATTAACCAGGATAAAACATTAATCAGGATAAGATCTAATCCAACAACCCAAACACTAGTCTAAGTTGTTGGGCTGAAAAGAGCTTTAAGTACAGATGTAGCAAAATTTCCAAAAAGAAATCGGATTAGCTAACTCTTTATTCAACTGGTCTGAAAACACCGAATTACATTCTTTCTATCTGAGTTTACTGATGACAGAAAAAGGGTATATGTTCTGTTGATAAAGCTTGAAATTAGAAATGAATAATAAAGCAAGATTTCCTAATTGATATATATATATTTTTTTTTTCATACATATTCGCCTTTTCCCGCGTTAGCAAGGTAGCGTTAAGAACAGAGGACTAAGCTTTAGAGGGAAAATCCTCACTTAGCCCCTTCTCTGTTCCTTTTTTGGAA
>JAYMFT010362838.1:0-22692 GCA_038088735.1 Panulirus argus
TCTCTCTCTCTCTCTCTCTCTCTCTCTCTCTCTCTCTCTCTCTCTCTCTCTCTCTCTCTCTCTCCCTCCCTCTCTCAGGTCTTACTCAGACCTACTTAGTGTGGCCCGTTTGGGATGTTCCAATAAGAACTGTATATGGAACATAGTGTGTTTGGCCAGACGCGGGACCTTGCATCAGACGCAGTTTTGTTCAGGGCGATTGTCCTCCTCCCTCACGGATGAGGAAGCCTTCTAACGTCGACGGTTCGTGAGGGTTCACTTCTCTCACGACTACGTCCTCTTGCGTACTCCTGTCCTATCCTTGTGTATGCCAGCACGACCCATAATGATGGCTCTACGACCTTTGAGTACGACGATGTGACCCTTGGGTATGCATATAGCCAGGCGTTACACCGTACTGCATGGTACGGCAGAGACAGCATCACCCCAAGACGAAGATCAAGCACTGGTGTATTCTTCCTCTTGCCTCCACCATCGCCGGCCTTCCGAGATCAGTGGCTCCCAACCCCAGGAATCGTTTATACGATGCTGGCGTCTTGCACGCTCCTGCTGGAGGAGGGGGGACAGATATGTGTGCCTCCTCCTCCTCCTCCTCCTCCTCCTCCTCCTCGTACAGCCTCAGGAGAAGGCTTGTATGTTCGTAACTGGAAAGGATGATTGTGTGGAAATGAGCAACAGTTTGCCCATGTCACAGACAGAAAGATTGATGGTTAGACAGACCGATAGGTAGGTGTTAGTGGCGTTCTGTACCTACCCGCCAGAATGGAGCCCAAGTTACCCTGCTCCTGCATACATTTCAGCCTCTAAGCTTCAATAGCCTCATAATAGGACCCTGAAGTTGTGTGTGTGTATATATACATATAAACTATTTTCTAGTACAAACAATTGACCAAACCGGATCTTTTCTATAAATCGAGACCATGTGTGGCGCGCGTGGCAGCTGGTGCTGACCTTACCGCCCACGCCAGCTGCCAACCTTAAAAGTCAAGCAAACAGAGACAGATGACGTAAGGTAAACACGTCATCATCTGATGAATAGTGATGATTGTGGCCGCCGGCTGGTTCATCATTCATCCCCCATCCCACCCCCACATACTACCACTTTTTTGTGGGGTCTATACGAGTTCGAAGCTGCGCTCCATGTGGGAGCAGGGAAAGGTGGGTCTCCTGTAGGGAGGGAAGGATTAGTATTTGCAGGCCGAGTCCACACACACACTACTCACGACGAGATTTTTGCAAAAGGAAGGGCTAACGCGTATCGCCCACCGCCAGAATGTTTTGAGTTACGAGGAACAAGTCGTGTGAGCTACATATTCACAAAGTGTTATGTGTGAGACGGGAGAGATTGCATGTTTGTGGACTGAATGCCAACAACAACCCACGGGCGGATGAGTCAGAAAGAAAAGACAGCAACGCGGTTCATAGGAGTGAAACTAGACAGCCACTGTAGTGCTGGACCACTGCGCAGCCGTGGCTGACCTTCCCCGATACCCAGGCGGATAGTATCCTACAAAGAGGGAGAGGCGTGGAATAACGCTACGGTGCCGGGGAGAAAGTCGGCTGTCAGATGTTTACAAGGAGGTCATGGAAAGTGGTCGTGCAAGGCTGGTTGTAAACAGATAAATAAAGAACAGCTTGTTGAATTCCGGCAGCCACTCGGCTGAAAATATGCAGTTGAGGAATTACATAATGGATGGGTCATGATAGTAATTAGTTCATTAATCACGAAAGAGTTATAGATCAAGATGGGGCTGGTTGCTTCCATGCTTTAGATAAGCACATGAGTGAAGTCTGTCTACTCAGTACAGGAAGTTTTACAGGGCAAAATGTTATGGTTTATACATTATACATTTCGTGGTGATTAGTTGAACACTGAATTGTGTAAAGTTACATATTGATTTAATTACAGTTATATTGTGATGACATACTTTGCATTTAATGGTGAACATTAAATGATGTCAAGTTACATACTTGTTGAACTGCAGTAATAATGTTTGACGTATGTTATTTATCTAATGATAAGCATTCAATGACGAATAGTTTCACGTTAGTTGCGTTACAGTAATATAGTACTTGACAAGAATATAACTACGAGAAAAAAAAGGCTTTTTTGCTTGCATAGCTGTACACTTGTTCATGGGTTGTTAATGACATTCACAGTGGTGGGTATAGGACAATTTTTTTTTTCTGTGTTAGCTGAGACGGCACGGGCAGCTAAGGCCCTAATCAAGGCCATTCCATTAACGCTATATATATATATGTATATACCCTAGCCTGAGCCAGGTACCCATTTTATCGACCTATTCGGCCCCCAACATTTTTACTAGCGAACGCGGCTGGTTTCGAGAAACTACCGGAGAGGTTACAAGGAATATGATTCACGTCATCGACAGAAGAGTAGATTTACCACCAACTTCGGGAAAGGGAGAATCAGGAAGAGACCGCGACCATATGCAGCTCTTTGAGACTCTCGTTTTAGGATTTTTTTTTTTTTTTTTGGGGGGGGGGGTTGCAGACCGACGACCTTTTATTTTTTAGCGTTTTTTCTTTTTCTATAATTAATATTTTTAAATTTTGGTCAAAGGAGACTCCGATTCAAACCATCTCTCTTCCCGCTTAGGCGAGCGAAACAGCGTGAGGTGCAGGCCATTCATCACGGCAGGAAGGCCTTCAATTTGCTAAGTATTTTGTCCATCAAGACTTAAGGAGGCGACTTGTGGTGGCCTGGCTGGGCTGGGCTGGATCACTCACCGGCAGTAACCTGGGGGTACGGGATGTAATAACAAGGACTGCCAGTAAAATGCCCAACAGGTAAATGTTAGACACGTGTTTGTTGGTAAAGTGACAACGTCTTTTCGCTCTCACACGCTTTCGTCAAGTCGTTAAAAGCGACGCGATGAAGCCCGTGAGAGAGCGAAACATTTTCACTTCCAGTTGAAAAAATAAAATAAAAAAAAAAAGTCCTCCTCAGCAACGTTTTCTTTGAAGGGTTCGTGGGGTGTTGACGATGTTGACTCCGTGATTACCGTGGAGTTTTCTCGGTCTGCAGACTGTGGTCGCATGTTTTGGCTTCATGTGGAACGGTGTGTGGCGTCCTATTGGCACGACCGGGAAGAGAGATAATTACACGAGGTTTATAAATGTTAAGGGAAACGTTTGGAGGTGCGCAGTGGCCATAAAGAGTTCCACAAGCGGTCGGGGCCGGTCTGTCCGTCCGCCAGGTGGACAATTTCCAGGGCTTAACCCCCCGAACGCGGCCCGAGTCTCTCGGTGGAAAAACATTCCCCCGCGGAAAAGTCTCCTCCAAGACTTTCGAAAAGACGATCCTGGAATCCTCCAAGCCACTTGGAATATTTATAGGCTCCCCGGTCCTATTTTCTAGCATTGGGAAAAGAAGTAGATTCCTCTTTTAATTGCGTTTAGAATACTTGGCAACACACTTGTCGTCGGTTAGCGTCGTAACGATTTTATTGCTAGTGTCCCGTGGCCGTGATAAAAAAGTTTAACGGACTGCTCCAGTCACTTTCTCCCAATAACTCACTTGCCTGCCCCCACGTCCTCCGGCACAACGCTGGGGGTCACATTCATAGATCCATTGGGGTACTCAGCGCGCTAAGACTCCCTCCGCCTCTCTGCGGCGTAGAGGGATCGTTCACATTATATTTTGCGTTCTAAACACACTACCCAGAGGATGTCCATACGAAACTCCTGCAGCCTGCTGCAGGCAGAACTTTATGTTTATAAATCTCCTCTAGTCTGATGGATGTTTGCAGTTCTCCTGTTGTGTGTTGTACGTTCCCAGTGCTCCTTCAGTCTGCTGCACAAGTTTATAGTGCTCCTTCTGTCTTCTGCACAGGTTTACATTGCACCTTTAGTCTGCTGCACAGGTTTACAAAGCTCCTTCAGTCTGCTGCTCGTTTATAGTGCTCCTTTAGTGTGCTGCACATTATAGTGCTCCTTCAGTGTGCTGCTCATATGTACAGTGCTCCTTCAGTGTGCTACTCATGTTTACAGTGCTCCTTCAGTGTGCTTCTTATGTTTACAGTGCTCCTTCAGTGTGCTGCTCATGTTTTCAGTGCTCCTTCAGTGCGCTGCACATTATAGTGCTCCTTCAGTGTGCTGTTCATGCTTACAGAGCTCCTTCAGTCTACTGCTCATGTTTACAGTGCTCCTTCAGTGTGCTATACATTATAGCGCTCCTACAGTATGCTGCTCATGTTTATAGTGCTCCTACAGTATGCTGCTCATATTTATAGTGCTTCTTTAGTGTGCTGCTCATGTTTACAGTGCTCCTTCAGTGTGCTGCTTATATTTGCAGTGCTCTTCTGTGTGCTGCACAAGTTTATAGTGCTCCTTCAGTCTGCTGCACATGTTTACAGTGCTTTTTAAGTCTGCTGCTCATGTTTACAGTGCTACTTCAGTCTGTTGTGCATATTTATAGTGCTCCTTCCTTCTGCTGCTGATGTATACAGTGCTTCTTCATTCTGTTGCACTTGTTTACAGTGCTTCACATTGCTACATATTACAGTGCTCCTACTGTGTGCTGGTCATGTTTAGAGTGCTCTTTCAGTGTGCTGCTCATGTGTACAGTGCTCCTATAGTGTGCTGCACATTATAGTGCTCCTTCAGTGTGCTGCTCATGTGTACAGTGCTCCTTCAGTGTGCTGCACATTTCAGTGTTCCTACAGTGTGCTGCTCATGTTTATAGTGCTCCTTCAGTGAGCTGCTCCTGTGTAGAGTGCTCCTTCAGTGTGCTGCACATTATAGTGCTCCTTCAGCGTGCTGCTCATATGTACAGTGCTCTTACAGTGTGCTACTCATGTTTACAGTGCTCCTTCAGTATGCTACACATTATAGTGTTCCTTTAGTGTGCTGCTCATGATTACAGAGCTCCTTCAGTCTGCTGCTCATGTTTACTATGCTCCTTCAGTGTGCTATACATTTTAGTGCTCCTACAGTATGCTGGTCGTGTTTATAGTGCTCTTTCAGTGTGCTGCTAATGTGTACAGTGCTCCTTAAGTGTGCTGCACTTTATAGTGCTTCTTGAGTGTGCTGCTCATGTGTACAGTGCTCCTTCGGTGTACTGCACAATTTAGTGCTCCTACAGTGTGCTGCTTATGTTTATAGTGCTACTTCAATGAGCTGCTCATGTGTACAGTGCTCCTTCAGTGTGCTGCACATTATAGTGCTCATTCAGTGTGCTGCTCATATGTACAGTGCTCCTTCAGTGTGCTACTCATGTTTACAGTGTTCCTTCAGTGTGCTGCTTATGTTTGCAGTGCTACTTCAGTGTCTTGCTCAGTATGCTGCACATTATAGTGCTCCTACAGTGTGCTGCTCATACTTACAGAGCTCCTTCAGTCTACTGCTCATGTTTACAGTGCTCCTTCAGTGTGCTATACATTATAGGGCTCCTACAGTATGCTGCTCATGTTTATAGTGCTCCTACAGTGTGCTGCTCATGTTTATACTGTTCTTTCAGTGTGCTGCTCATGTTTACAGTGTTCCTTCAGTGGGCTGCTTATGTTTGCAGTGCTCTTCAGTGTGCTACACGTTTCCAGTGCTCCTTCAGTCTGCTGCACAAGTTTACAGTGCTTTTTTAGTCTGCTGCTCCTGTTTACAGTTCTCCTTCAGTCTGCTGTACATATTTATAGTCCTGTTTCCTTCTGCTGCTGATGTATAGAGTGCTTCTTCATTCTGTTGTACTTGTTTACAATGCTCCTTCAATGTGCTGCACTTTATAGTGCTCCTACTGTGTGCTGGTCATGTTTATAGTGCTCTTTCAGTTTGGTGCTCATGTGTACAGTGTTCTTATACTGTGCTGCACATTATAGTGCTTCTTCAGTGTGCTGCTCATGTATAGAGTGCTCCTTCAGTGTGCTGCACATTTTAGTGTTCCTACAGTGTGCTGCTCATGTTTATAGTGCTCCTTCAGTGAGCTGCTCATGTGTACAGTGCTCCTTCATTGTGCTGCTCATATGTACAGTGCTCCTACAGTGTGGTACTCATGTTTACAGTGCTCCTTCAGTGTGCTGCTTATGTTTACAGTGCTCCTTCAGTGTGCTGCTCATGTTTACAGTGCTCCTTCAGTGTGCTGCACATTATAGTGCTCCTTCAGTGTTCTGCTCATGCTTACAGATCTCCTTCAGTCTGCTGCTCATGTTTACAATGCTCCTTCAGTGTGCTATACCTTATAGTGCTCCAACAGTATGCTGCTCATGTTTATAGTGCTCCAACAGTGTGCTGGTCATGTTTATAATGCTCCTTCAGTGTGCTGCTCATGTTTAGTGCTTCTTCAGTATGCTGCTTATGTTTGCAGTGCTCTTCAGTGTGCTGCACGTATTTACAGTGCTCCTTCACTCTGCTGAACATGTTTACAGTGCTCTTCAGTCTGCTGCTTGTTTACAGTGCTCCTTTTGTCTGCTGTACATATTTATAGTGCTCCTTCATTCTGCTACTGATGTATACAGTACCTCTTCATTCTGTTGCACTTTGTTACAGTGTTTCTTGAGTGTGCTGCACAATATAGTGTTCCTACTGTGTGCTGGTCATGTTTATAGTGCTATATCAGGGTGCTGCTCATGTGTACAGTGCTTCTTTAGTGTGTTGCTCATGTGTACTGTACTCCTTTTAGTGTGCTGCACATTTTAGTGCTCCTACAGTGTGCTGCTCATGTTTATAGAGCTCCTCCAGTGAGCTGCTCTTCGTGTACAGTGCTCCTTCAGTATGTTGCACATTATAGTGCTCCTTCAGTGTGCTGCTCATATATACAGTGCTCCTTCAGTGTGCTACTCATGTTTACAGTGCTCCTCTAGTGTGCTGCACATTATAGTGCTGCTTATGAGTATAGTGCTCCTTCAGTGTGCTGCGCATTATAGTGCTCCTTCAGTCAGCTGCTCATGCTTACATAGCTCCTTCAGCCTGCTGCTCATGTTTACAGTGCTCCTTCAGTGTACTGCTTATGTTTACAGTGCTCCTTCAGTGTGCTGCATATATGTACAGTGCTCCTACAGTGTGCTACTCATGTTTACAGTGCTCCTTCAGTGTGCTGCTTATGTTTACAGTACTCCTTCAGTGTGCTGCTCATGTTTACAGTGCTCGTTCAGTGTGCTGCACATTATAGTGCTCCTTCAGTGTGCTGCTCATTCTTACAGATCTCCTTCAGTCTGCTGCTTATGTTTACAGTGCTCCTTCAGTGTGATATACATTATAGTGCTCCTACAGTATGCTGCTCATGTTTATAGTGCTCCCACAGTGTGTTGGTCATGTTTATAGTGCTCATTCAGTGTGCTGCTCATGTTTACAGTGCTCCTTCAGTGTGCTGCTTATGTTTACAGCGTTCCTTCAGTGTGCTGCTCATGTTTACAGTGCTCCTTCAGTGTGCTGCACATTACAGAGCTCCTTCAGTGTAATTCTCATGCTTACAGAGCTCCTTCAGTCTGCTGCTCATGTTTACAGTGCTCCTTCAGTGTGCTTTACATTATAGCTCCTCTACAGTATCACGCTCATGTTTATAGTCCTCTACAGCGTGCTACTCATTTTTATAGTCCTCCTTTAGTTTGCTGCTCATATTTACAGTGCTCCTTCTGTATGCTGCTTATGTTTGCAGTGCTCTTCAGTGTGCTGCACATGTTTACAGTGCTTCTTCAGTCTGCTGCACATGTTTACGGTGCTCCTTCTGTCTGCTGTACGTATTTATAGTGCTCCTCCATTCTGCTGCTGATGTATACAGTGCTTCTTCATTCTGTTGCATTTATTTACAGTGCTCCTTCAGTGTGCTGCACATTATACTGCTCCTACTGTGTGCTGGTCATGTTTATAGTGCTCTCTCAGTGTGCTACTCATTTGTACGGTGCTCCTTTAGTGTGCTGCACATTATAGTGTTCCTTCAGTGTCCTGCTTATGTGTACAGTGCTCCTTTAGTGTGCTGCGCATTTTAGTGCTCTTACAGTGTGCTGCTCATGTTTATAGTGCTCCTTCAGTGTGCTGCTCATGTGTACAGTGCTCCTTCAGTGTGCTGCTCATATGTACAGTGCTCCTTCAGTGTGCTACTCATGCTTACAGTGCTCCTTCAGTGTGCTGCTCGTGTACAGTGTTCCCTCAGTGTTCTTCATATTATAGTGATCCTTCAGTGTGCAGCTCTTATATACAGTGCTCCTTCAGGGTGCTACTCATGTTTACAGTGCTTCTTCAGGGTGCTGCATATTATAGTGCTGCTCATATGTTCATTGCTCCTTCAGTGTGCTCCTACAGTGTGCTGCTCATGTTTACATTGCTCCTTCAGTGTGCTGCTCATGTTTACAGAACTCCTTCAGTCTGCTGCTCATGTTTACAGTGCTCCTTCAGTGTGTTATGCATTCGAGTGCTTTTACAGTATGCTGCTCATGTTTATAGTGCTCCTGCAGTGCCCTGCTCATGTGTACAGTGCTCCATCAGTGTGCTGCTCATGTTTACAGTGTTTCTTAAGTGTGCTGCTTATGTTTGCAGTGCTCTTCAGTGTGGTGCACATGTTTACAGTGTTTCTTCAGTGTGCTGCTCATGTTTACAGTACTACTTCAGTGTGCTGCTCATGTTTATAGTCCTCCTTCATTCTGTTGCTGATGTATACAGTGTTTCTTTATTCTGCTGCCCCTTTTTTACAGTGCTCATTCAGTGTGATGCACATTATAGTGCTCCTGTGTGCTGGTCATTTTTATGGTGCTCTTTCAGTGAGCTGCTTATGTGTACACTGTTTCTTTAGTATGATACACAATATAGTGCTTCTTCAGTGTGCTGCTTATGTTTACAGTGCTCTTTCAGTGTGCTGCTCTTGTTTCCAGTGCTCCTTCACTTTGCTGCACATTATAGTGCTTCTTCACTGTGCTGCTCCTGCTTACAGAGCTCCTTCAGTCTGCTGCTCATGTTTACAGTGCTCCCTCAATGTGTTCCTACAGTGTGCTGCTCATATTTATAGTGCTCCTTCATTGAGCTGCTCATGTGTACAGTGCTCCTTGAGTGCGCTGCACGTTATAGTGCTCCTTCATTGTGTTTTTCATATGTACAGTGCTACTTCAGTGTACTCCTACAGTGTGCTACTCATGTTTATAGTTCTCCTTCAGTGCCCTGCTTATGTTTACAGTGCAGCTTCAGTGTGCTGTTCATGTTTACAGTGCTCCTTCAGTGTGCTGCACATTTTAGTGTTCCTACAGTGTGCCGTTCATTTTTTATCGTTCTCCTTCAGTGCTCCTTGAATGTGCTTCACATTATAGTTCTACTTCAGTGTGCTTTTCATATGCACAGTGGTCCTTCACTGTGCTCCTACAGTGTGCTACTTATGTTTACAATGCTCCATCAGTGTGCTGCTTATGTTTACAGTGCTCCTTCAGTGTCCTGTTCATGTTTATAGTGCTCCTTCAGTGTGCTGCACATTATAGTGCTCCTTCAGTGTGCTGCTCATGCTTACAGAACTCCTTCAGTCTGCTGCTCGTGTTTACAGTGTTCCTTCAGTGTGCTATACATTTTAGTGCTTTTACAGTATGCTGCTTAGGTTTATAATGCTCCTACAGTGCGCTGCTCTTGTGTACAGTGCTCCTTCAGTGTGCTGCTCATGTTTACAGTGTTCGTTAAGTGTGCTGCTTACGTTTGCAGTGCTCTTCAGAGTGGTGCACATGTTTACAGTGTTCCTTTAGTGTGCTGCTCATGTTTACAGTGCAAATTCAGTGTTTTGCTCATGTTTATAGTGCTCCTTCATTCTGTTGCTGATGTATGCAGTGTTTCTTCATTCTGCTGCACCTTTTTTACAGTGCTTCCTAAGTGTGCTGCACATTATATTGCTCCTGTGTGCTGGTCATGTTTATTATGCTCTTTCAGTGTGCTGCTCATGTGTACACTGCTTCTTTAGTGTGATACACAATATAGTGCTCCTTCGGTGTGCTCCTTCAGTGTGCTGCTTATGTTTCCAGTGCTCCTTCACTGTGCTGCACATTATAGTGCTCCTTCAGTGTGCTGCTCCTGCTTACAGAGCTCCTTCAGTCTGCTGCTCATGTTTACAGTGCTCCCTCAATGTGCTATACATCACAGTGCTCCTTCAGTATGTTGCTCATGTTTATATTGCTTATACAGTGTGCTACTGATGTTTATATTTCTCCTTCAGTGTGCTGCTCATGATTACAGTGCTCCTTCAGTGTGCTGCTTTTCTTTGCAGTGCTCTTCAGTGTTCTGCACAAATTTACAGTGCTCCTTAAGTCTGATGTGCATGTTTACAGTGCTTCGGTCTGCTGCTTTTGTTTACAGTGCTCCTTCTGTCTGCTGTACATATTAATGGTGCTCCTTTATTCTGCCTCTGATGTATACTGCGCTTCTTCAATCTGTTGCACTTTTTTACAGTACTTCTTCAGTTTGTTGCACATTATAGTGCTCCTACCATGTGCTGGTCATGTTTATAATGCTCTTCAGTGTGCTACTCATGTGTACAGTGCTCCTTCAGTGTGCTGCACATTTTAGAGTTCCTACAGAGTGCTGCTTATATTTATAGTGCTCCTTCATTGAGCTGCTAATGTGTACAGTGCTCCTTCTGTGTGCTTTTCATATGTACAGTGCTACTTCAGTGTGCTCCTACAGTGTGCTACTTATGTTTATAGTGCTCCTTCAGTGTCCTGCTTATGTTTACAGTGCAGCTTCAGTGTGCTGCTTATGTTTACGGTGCTCCTTCAGTGTACTGCACATTATAGTGCTCCTTCAGTGTGCTGCTCATGCTTACAGGACTCCTTCAGTCTGGTGCTCATGTTTACAGTACTCCTTCAATGTGCTATACATTGTAATGCTTGTACAGTATGCTGCTCTTGTTTATAGTGCTTCTACTGTGTGCTGCTCATGTTTATAGTGCTTCTTCAGTGTGCTGCTCATGTCTACAGTGCTCCTTCAATGTGCTGCTCATGTTTACAGTGCTCCTTCAATGTGCTGCTCATGTGTACAATGCTCCTTCAGTGTGCTGCTCATGTTTACAGTGTTCTTCCACTGTGCTGGTTATGATTGCAGTGCTCTTCAGTGTGGAGCACATATTTACAGTGCTCCTTCAGTGTATTGCTCATGTTTACAGTGCTCCCTCATTGTGTTGCTTATGTTTACAGTGCTCTTTCATTCTGCTGCTGATGTATACAGTGCTTCTTCATTCTGCTGAACATTTTTACAGTGCTTCTTCAGTGTGCTGGACATTATAGGGGTCCTACTGTGTGCTGGTCATGTTTATAGTGCTCTTTTAGAGTGATGCTCATGTGTACACTGCTTCTTTAGTGTGCTACATAATATAGTGCTCCTTCAGTGTGCTGCTTATGTTTCCAGTGCTCATTCAGTGTGCTGCGTATGTTTTCAGTGCTCCTTCAGTGTGCTGCACATTATAGTGCTCTTTCAGTGTGCTGCTCATGCTTACAGAGCTCCTTCAATCTGCTGCTTATATTTACAGTGCTCCCTCAATGTGCTATATATTATAGTGCTCCTACAGTATGCTGCTCATGTTTATAGTGCTTCTACAGTGTGCTGCTCATGTTTATAGTTCTCCTTCAAGGTGCTGCTCATGTTTACAGTGCTCATTTAGTGTGTTGCTTTTGTTTGCATTGCTCTTCAGTATGCTACATATGTTTACAGTGCACCTTCAGTCTGCTGTACATGTTTACAGTGCTTTTGTCTGCTGCTTACGTTTACAGTGCGCCTTCTGTCTGCTTTACATATTTATAATGCTCCTTCATTCTGCTGCTGATGAATACAGTGCTTCTTCATTCTGTTGCTCTTTTTTGCAGTGCTCCTTCAGTGTGTTGCTGGTCATGTTTACCGTGCTCTTTCAGTGTGCTGCTCATGTGTAAAGTGCTCCTTCAGTGTGTTGCACATTTTAGTGTTCCTACAGTGTGCTGCTCGTTTTTCTAGTGCTCCTTCAGTGAGCTGCTCTTGTGTACAGTGCTCCTTCAGTGTGCTGCTTATGTTTACAGTGCTCCTTAATTGTGCTGCTCATGTTTACAGTGCTCGTTCAGTGTGCTGCACATTATAGCGCTCCTTCAGTGTGCTGCTCATGCTTACAGAACTCCTTTAGTCTGTTGCTCATGTTTACAGTACTCCTTCATTGTGCTATACATTCTAGTGCTTGTACAGTGTGCTGCTCATGTTTATAGTGCTCCTACCGTGTGCTACTCATGTTTATAGTGCTCCATCAGTGTTCTGCTCATGTTTACAGTGCTCCTTCAGTGTGCAGCTTATGTTTGCAGTGCCCTTTAGTGTGGTGCACATGTTTTCAGTACTCCTTCAGTGTGCTGCTCATGTTTACAGAGCTCTTTCAGTGTGCTGCTTATGTTTGCAGTGCTCTTCAGTGTGTTCCACATGTTTACAGTGCTTTTTCAGTATGCTGCTTACGTTTACAGTGCTTCTTCTGTCTTCTCTACATATTTATAGTGCACCTTCAATGTGCTGCTGATGTATACAGTGCTTCTTCATTCTGTTGCACTTTTTTGCAGTTGTCCTTCAGTGTGCTGCACATTATAGTGCACCTACTGTGTGCTGGTCATATAAATAGTGCTCTTTCAGTGTGCTGCTCATGTGTACAGTGCTTCTATAGTGTGCTACACATTATAGTGTTCTCTCAGAGTGCTGCTCATGTTTACAGTGCTCCTTCAGTGTGCTGCACATTTTAGTTTTCCTACAGTGTGCTGCTTATGTTTGTAGTGCTCATTCAGTATGCTGCTCATGTGTACAGTGCTCCTTAAGTGTGCTTCACATTATAGTGGTCCTTCAGTGTTCTGGTCATATGTACAGTGCCCCTACAGTGTGCTCCTACAGTGTGCTACTCATGTTTGTAGTGCTTCTTTAGTGTGCTGCACATTATAATGCTGCTCATCTGTGTAGTGCTCCTTCAGTTTGCTCCTACAGTGTGCTGCTCATGTTTACAGTGCTCCTTCGGTGTGCTTCTTATGTTTGCAGTGCTCTTCAGTATACTGCATATGTTTATAGTGCTCCTTTAGTCTGCTCACATGTTTACAGTGCTTTTTCAGTCTGCTACTCATATTTACAGTGCTCCTTTTGTCTTCTGTACATATTTATAGAGCTCCTTCATTCTGCTGCTAATTTATACACTGCTTCTTCATTTTTGCACTTTTTTACAGTGCTCCTTCACTCTGCTTCACATTATAGTGCTCTTACTGTGTGCTGGTCATGTTTGGAGTGCTCTTTCAGTGTGCTGCTCATGTGTGCAGTGCTCCTATAGTATGCTGCACATTATAGTGCTCCTTCAGTGTGCTGTTCATGTGTACACTGCTCCTTTAGTGTGCTGCTCATGTTTATAGTGCTCTTTCAGTTAGCTGCTTATGTGTACAGTCCTCCTTCAGTGTGCTGCACATTATAGAGCTCCTTCCGTTTGCTGCTCATATGTATAGTGCTCCTTCAGTGTGCTACTCATGCTTACAGAGCTCCTTCAGTCCGCTCCTCATGTTTACAGTGCTCCTTTAGTGTGCTATACATTCTAGTACTCCTACAGTATGCTGGTCATATTTACAGTGCTCTTTCAGTGTGCTGCTCATGTGTACAGTGCTCCTTCAGTGTGCTGCACATTTTACTGCTTCTACAGTGTCCTGCTCATGATTATAGTGCTCCTTCAGTGAGCTGCTCATGTGTACAGTGCTCCTTCAGTGTGCTGCACATTATAGTGCTTCATCAGTGTGCTGCTCATATGTACAATGCTCCTTCACTGTGCTCTCGCAGTGTGCTACTCATGTTTACAGTGCTCCTTCAGTTTTCTGCTTATGTTTATAGTGCTCCTTCAGTGTGCTGCTCATGTGTACAATGCTTCTTCAGCGTGCTGCACATTTTAGTGTTCCTAGCGTGTGCTGCTCATATTTAATGTGCTCTTTCAGTAAGCTGCTGATGTGTACAGTTCTCCTTCAGTGTGCTACTCATTGTAGCGCTCCTTCAGTGTGCTGTTCATATGTACAGAGCTCCTTCAGTGTGCTCCTACAGTGTGCTACTCATGTTTACAGCGCTCCTTCAGTGTGCTGCTTATGTTTACAGTGCTCATTCATTGTGCTGCTTATGTTTACAGTGCTCTTTCAGTATGCTGCACATTTTAGTGTTCCTACAGTGTGCTGTTCATGTTTAAAGTGCTCCGTCAGTGAGCTGCTCATGTGTACAGTGCTCCTTCAATGTGCTACACATTATAGTGTTATTTCAGTGTGCTTTTCATATGTACAGTGGTCCTTCAGTGTGCTCCTACAGTATGCTACATGTGTTTACAGTGATCATTCAATGTGCTGCTTATGTTTACAGTACTCCTTCAGTGTGCTGTTCATGTTTACAGTGCTCCTTCAGTGTGCTGCACATTATAGTGCTCCTTCAATGTGCTGCTCACGCTTACAGAACTCCTTCAGTCTGCTGCTCATGTTTACAGTGCTCCTTCAGTGTGGTATACATTCTAGTGCTTTTACAGTATCCTGCTCATATTTATAGTGCTCCTACAGTGCGCTGCTCATGTGGACAGTGCTCCTTCATTGTGCTGCTCATGTTTACAGTGTTTCTTAAGTGTGCTGCTTATATTTGCAGTGCTCTTCAGTGTGGTGCACATATTTACAGTGTTCCTTCAGTGTGCTGCTCATGTTTACAGTACTACTTCAGTGTGCTGCTCATGTTTATAGTCCTCCTTCATTCTGCTGCTGTTGTATACAGTGTTTCTTCATTCTGCTGCACCTTTTTTACAGTGCTCCTTCAGTGTGATGCACATTATAGTGTTCCTGTGTGCTGGTCATGTTTATAGTGCTCCGTCAGTATGCTGCTCATGTGTACACTGCTTCTTTAGTGTGATACACAATATAGGGCTCCTTCAGTGTACTGCTTATGTTTACAGTGCTCCTTCAGTGTGCTGCTCATGTTTCCAGTGCTCCTTCACTGTGCTGCTCATTATAGTGCTCCTTCAGTGTGCTACTCCTGCTTACAGAGCTCCTTCAGTCTGCTGCTCATGTTTACAGTGCTCCCTCAATGTGCTATACATTATAGTGCTCCTACAGTATGTTGCTCATGTTTATATTGCTTATACAGTGTGCTGCTCATGTTTATAGTTCTCCAGTGTGCTGCTCATGTTTACTGTGCTCCTTCAGTGTGCTGCTTTTCTTTGCAGTGCTCTTCAGTGTGCTGCACAAATTTACAGTGCTCCTTCAGTCTGAAGTACATGTTTACAGTGCTTCGGTCTGCTGCTTATGTTAACAGTGCTCCTTCTGTCTGCTGTATATATTTATAGTGCTCCTTCATTCTGCTTCTGATGTATACAGCGCTTCTTCAATCTGTTGCACTTTGTTACAGTGCTCCTTCAGTGTGTTGCAGATTATAGTGCTCCTAGTATGTGTTGGTCATGTTTATAGTGCTCTTTCAGTGTGCTGCTCATGTGTACAGTGCTCCTTCAGTGTGCTGCACATTTTAGTGTTCCTACAGTGTGCTGCTCATATTTATAGTGCTCCTTCATTGAGCTGCTCATGTGTACAGTGCTTTTTCAGTGTGCTGCACGTTATAGTACTCCTTCAGTGTGCTTTTCATATGTACAGTGCTACTTCAGTGTGCTCCTACAGTGTGCTACTCATGTTTATAGTGCTCCTTCACTGTCCTGCTTATGTTTACAGTGCAACTTCAGTGTGCTGCTCATGTTTACAGTGCTCCTTCAGTGTGCTGCACATTATTGTGCTTCAGTGTGCTTCTCATGCTTACAGAACTCCTTCAGTCTGCTGCTCATGTTTACAGTGCTCCTTCAGTGTCCTATACATTGTAATTCTTGTACAGTATGCTGCACTTGTTTATAGTGCTCCTACTGTGCTGCTTATGTTTATGGTGCTCCTTCAGTGTGCTGCTCATGTTTACAGTGCTCCCTCAGTGTGCTGCTTATTTTTGCAGTGCTTTTAAGTGTGGTGCACATGTTTACAGTATTCCTTCAGTGTGCTGCTCATGCTTACAAAACTCCTCAAGTTTTCTGCTCTTCTTTATAGTGCTCCTTCAGTGTGCTATACATTCTAGTGCTTGTATAGTATGCTGCTCATGTTTATGGTGCTCCTACAGTGTGCTGCTCATGTGTACAGTGCTCCTTCAGTGTGCTGCTCATGTTGACAGTGTTCTTTCAGTGTGCTGCTTATGTTTGCAGTGCTCTTCAGTGTGGAGCACATGTTTACAGTGCTCCTTCATTGTACAACTCATGTTTACAGTGCTCCCTCAGTGTGCTGCTCATGTTTACAGTGCTCCTTCATTCTTCTACTGATGTATACAGTGCTTCTTCATTCTGCTGAACTTTTTTACGGTGCTTCTTCAGTGTGCTTCACATTATAGTGGTCCTAATGTGTGCTCCCTCAATGTGCTATACATTATAGTGCTCTTTCTGTGTGATGCTCATGTGTACAGTGCTTCTTTAGTGTGCTACACAATATAGTGCTCCTTCAGTGTGCTGCTCTTGTTTCCAGTGCTCCTTCAGTGTGCTGCACATTATAGTGCTCTTTCAGTGTGCTGCTCATGCTTACAGAACTCCTTCAGTCTACTGCTTATATTTACAGTGCTCCCTCAATGTGTTATATATTATAGTGCTCCAACAGTATGTTGTTCATGTTTATATTGCTTCTACAGTGTGCTACTCATGTTTATAGTTCTCCTTCAGTGTGCTGCTCATGTTTACAGTGCTCATTCAGTGTGTTGCTTTTGTTTGCATTGCTCTTCAGTGTTCTACATATGTTTACAGTGCACCTTCAGTCTACTGTACATGTTTACAGTGCTTTTGTCTGCTGCTTACATTTATAGTGCTCCTTCTGTCTGCTGTACATATTTATAGTGCTCTCTCATTCTGTTGTTGATGAATACAGTGCTTCTTCATTCTGTTGCTCATTTTTGAAGTGCGCCTTCAGTGTGTTGCACATTATTGTGCTCCTACTATGTGCTGGTCATGTTTATAGTGCTCTTTCAGTGTCCTGCTCATGTGTACAGTGCTCCTTCAGTGTGCTGCACATTTTAGTGTTCCTACAGTGTGCTGCTCATTTTTGTAGTGTTCCTTCAGTGAGCTGCTCATGTGTACAGTGCTCCTTCAGTGTGCTACTTATGTTTACAGTGCTCCTTAATTGTGCTGCTCATGTTTACAGTGCTCGTTCAGTGTGCTGCCCATTATAGTGCTCCTTCAGTGTGCTGCTCATGCTTACAGACCTCCTTTAATCTGCTGCTCATGTTTATAGCGCTCCTGCAGTGTGCTACTCATGTTTTTAGTGCTCCTTCATTGTGCTGCTCATGTTTACAGTGCTCCTTCAGTGTGCAGCTTATGTTTGCAGTGCTCTTCAGTGTGGTGCACATGTTTTCAGTGCTCCTTCAGTGTGCTGCTCATGTTTACAGTGCTCCTTCAATGTACAGCTTATGTTTGCAGTGCTCTTCAGTGTGGTGCACATGTTTTCAGTGCTCATTCAGTGTGCTTTTCATGTTGACAGTGCTCCTTCAGTGTGCTGCTTATGTTTGCAGTGCTCTTCAGTGTGTTGCACATGTTTACAGTGCTCCTTTAGTCCTCTGCACATTTTTACAGTGCTTCTTCGGTCTGCTGCTTACGTTTACAGTGCTTCTTCTGTCTGCTCTTCATATATATAGTGCTCCATTCTGCTGCTGATGTATACAGTGCTTCTTCATTCTGTTGCACTTTTTCACAGTGCTCCTTCACTCTGCTTCATATTATAGTGCTCTTACTGTGTGCTGGTCATGTTTAGAGTGTTCTTTCAGTGTGTTGCTCATGTGTACAGTGTTTCTTTAGTGTGCTACACATTATAGGGCTCCTTCAGTGTGCTGCTCATGTTTACAGTGCTTCTTCAGTTTGCTGCACATTTTAGTGCTCCTACAGTGTGCTGCCCATTTTTGTAGTGCTTATTCAGTGTGCTGCTCATGTGTACAGTGCTCCTTCAGTGCGCTGCACATTATAGTGATCTTTCAGTGTTCTGCTCATATATACAGTGCTCCTACAGTGTGCTCCTACAGCGTGCTACTCATGTTTGTAGTGCTCCTTTAGGGTGCTGCACATTATAATGCTGCTTATGTGTATAGTGCTCCTTCAGTGTGCTTTTACAGTGTGCTGCTCATGTTTACAGTGCTCATTCAGTGTGCTGCTTATGTTTGCAGTGCTCTTCAGTGTGTTGCATATGTTTACAGTGCTAATGTAGTCTGCTGTACATGTTTACATTGCTTCTTTCAGTCTGATGCTCATATTTGCAGTGCTCCTTTTCTCTACTGTACATATATATAGTGCTGCTTCATTCTGCTGGTGATGTATACAGTGCTTCTTCATTCTGTTGCACTTTTTTACAGTGCTCCTTCACTCTGCTTCACATTATAGTGCTCTTACTGTGTGCTGGTCATGTTTAGAGTGCTCTTTCAGTGTGCTGCTCATGTGTACAGTGCTCCTATAGTAAGCAACACATTATAGTGCTCCTTCAGTGTGCTGTTCATGTGTACAGTGCTCCTTTAGTATGCTGCACATTTTAGTGCTCCTACAGTGTGCTGCTTATGTTTATAGTGCTCTTTCAGTGAGCTGCTTATGTGTACAGTGCTCCTTTAGTGTGCTGCACATTATAGTGCTCCTTCCGTGTGCTGCTCATATGTATAGTGCTCCTTCAGTGTGCTCCTACAGTGTGCTACTCATGTTTACAGTGCTCCTTCAGTGTGCTACTCATGCTTACAGAGCTCCTTCAGTCTGCTCCTCGTGTTTACAGTGCTACTTTGGTGTGCTATACATTCTAGTACTCCTACAGTATGCTGGTCATTTTTATAGTGCTCTTTCAGTGTGCTGCTCATGTGTACAGTGCTCTTTTGGTGTGCTGCACATTAAAGTGTTTTCAGTGTGATGCTTATGTGTACAGTGCTCCTTCAGTGTGCTGCACAGTTTACTACTCCTACCGTTTGCTGCTCATGATTATAGTGCTCCTTCAGTGTGCTGCACATTATAGTGCCCCTTCAGTGTGCTGCTCATATGTGTAGTGCTCCTTCAGTGTGCTCCTACAGTGTGCTACTCATGTTTACAGTGCTCCTTCAGTTTGCTACTTATGTTTACAGTGCTCCTTCAGTGTGCTGCTCATGTTTACAGTGCTCCTCTAGTGTGCGGCAGATTATAGTGCTTCTACAGTGTTTTACTCATGCTTATAGAGCTCCTTCAGAATACTATTCATGGTTACTGTGCTCCTTCGGTGTGCTATACATTATAGTGCTCCTACAGTATGTTGCTCATGTTTATAGTGCTGCTCATGTGTATAGTGCTCCTTCAGTCTGTTCCTACAGTATACTGCTCATGTTTACAGTGCTCCTTCAGTGTGCTGCTTATGTTTGCAGTTCTCTTCAGTGTGCTGCACATGTATACAGTGCTCCTTCAGTCTGCTGCACATCTTAAAAGTGCTTTTTCAGTATGCTGCTCATGTTTACAGTGCTCCTTCAGTGTGCTGTACATATTCATAGTGCTCCTTCATTCTGCTGCTGATGCATACAATGCTTCTTCATTCTGTTGCACTTGTTTACAGTGCTCCTTCAGTGTGCTGCACATTATAGTGCTCCTTCTGTTTGCTTGTCATGTTTATAGTGCTCTTTTAGTGTGCTGCTCATGTGTGCAGTGCTCCTATATTGTGCTGCACATTATAGTGTTCTTTCAGTGTGTTGCTCTTGTGTACAGTGCTTTTTCAGTGTACTCCACATTTTAGTGTTCCTACAGTGTGCTGCTCATGTTTATAGTGCTCCTTCAATGAGCTGCTGTCGTGTGCAGTTCTCCTTCAGTGTGCTGCACATTATATCGCTCCTTCATTGTGCTGTTCATATGTACAGTGCTCCTTCATTGTGCTCCTACAGTGTACTGCTCATGTTTATAGTGCTACTTCAGTGTGCTGCCTATTTTTACAGTGCTTCTTCAGTGTGCTGCTCATGTTTACAGTGCTCCTTCAATGTGCTGCACATTATAGTGCTCTTTCAGTGTGATGCTCATGCTTACAGAGCTCCTTCAGTCTGCTGCTAATGATTACAGTGCTCCTTCAGTGTGCTATACATTATAGTGCTCCTACAATATGGTGCTATTGTTTATAGTGGTCCTACAGTGTACTGCTCATGTTTATAGTCCTCCTTCCGTGTGCTGCACATGTTTCCAGTGCTTCTTCATTCTCTTGCACTTATTTACAGTGCTCCTTCAGTGTGCTGCACATTATAGTGCTCCTACTGTGTCCTGGTACTTTTTATAGTGCTCTATCAGTGTGCTGCTCATGTGTACAGTGCTCCTTCAGTGTGCTGCACATTTTAGTTTTCCTATACTGTGTGCTCATGTTTCTAGTGCTCCTTTAGTGAGCTGCTCACGAGTACAGTTCTCCTTCAGTGTGCTGCAGTTTATCGTGCTCCTTCAGCGTGCTGCACATTATAGTGCTCGTTCAGTGTGCTGTTCATATGTAATGTGCTCCTTCAGTGTGCTCCTACAATGTGCTGCTCATGTTTACAGTGCTCCTTCAGTGTGCTGCCTATGTTTACAGTGCTCCTTCAGTGTGCTGCTCATGTTTACAGTGCTCCTTCAGTGTACTTCACATTATAGTGCTCTTTCAGTGTACTGCTCATGTTTACAGAGCTCCTTCAGTCTGCTGCTCATGTTTACAGTGTTCCTTCAGTGTGCTATACATTATAGTGCTCCTACAGTATGCTGCTCATGTTTATAGTGCTTCTACAGTGTGCTGCTCATGTTTTCAGTGCTCCTTCAGTGTGCTGCTTATGTTTACAATGCTCCTTCAGTGTGCTACTTATGTTTGCAGTGCTCTTCAGTGTACTTCACATGTTTTCAGTGCTCCTTCAGTTTGCTGCACATGTTTACAGTGCTTTTTCAATCTGCTGCTCATGTTTACAGTGCTCCTTCAGTCTGCTGTACATATTTATAGTGTTCCTTTATTCTGCTGCTGATGTATACAGTGCTTTTTCATTCTATTGCACTTTTTTTACATTGCTTCTTCTGTTTGCTGCACCCTATAGTGCTCCTACTGTGTGCTGGTCATGTTTATAGTGCTCTTTCAGTGTGCTGCTCATGTGTGCAGTGCTCCTATATTGTGCTGCAAATTATAGTGCTCATCCATTGTGCTGTTCATGTGTACAGTGCTCCTTCGGTGTGCTGAACATTTTAGTGTTCCTACAGTGTGCTGCTCATGTTTATACTGCTCCTTCAGTGAGCTGCTCATGTGTACAGTTCTCCTTCAGTGTGCTGCAAATTATAACGCTCCTTCAGTGTGCTGTTCATATGTACAGTGCTCCTTCACTGTGCTCTTATAGTGTGCTACTCATGTTTACAGTGCTCCTTCAGTATGCTGCTTATTGTTTACAGTCTTCCTTCAGTGTGCTCCTCATGTTTACAGTGCTCCTTCAGTGTGCTGCACATTATAGTGCTCTTTCAGTGTGCTGCTCATGCTTACAAAGTTCCTTCAGTCTGCTGCTTATGTTTGTAGTGCTCCTGCAGTGTTCTATACATTATAGTGCTCCTATAGTTCGCTGTTTATGTTTTAGTGCTCCTACAGTGTGCTCTTCATGTTTATAGTTCTCCTTCAGTGTGCTGCACATGTTTACAGTTTTTCTTCATTCTGTTGCACTTATTTCCAGTGCTTCATATTTTCTAATTTTCCTACAGTGTGCTGCTCATGTTTCTAGTGCTCCTTCAGTGAACTGCTCATGTGTACAGTGCTCCTTCAGTGTGCTGCTCAAATGTACAGTGCTCCTTCAGTGTGCTGTTCATGTTTACAGTGCTCCTTCATTGTGCTATACATTTTAGTGCTCCTACAGTATGCTGCTTATGTTTATAGTGCTCCTACTGTGTGCTGCTCATGTTTATAGTGCTCCTTCAGTGTGCTGCTCATGTTTACAGTGCTCCCTCAGTGTGGTGCTTATTTTTGCAGTGCTCTCCAGTGTGCTGTGCATATTTACAGTGCTCCTTCAGTCTGCAGCACATGTTTACAGTGCTTATTTGGTCTGCTGCTTATGTTTACAGTGCTTCTTCTGTCTGCTATACATATTTATAGTGCTCCTTCCTTCTGCTGCTGATGTATACTGTGCTTCTTCATTTTGTTGAGCTTTTTTATCAGCGCTCCTTCAGTGTGCTGCACATTATAGTGCTCCTACTGTGTGCTGGTCATGATTATAGTGCTCTTTCAGTGTGCTGCATGTGTGTACAGTGCTCCTTCAGTGTGCTGCTCATGTGTACAGTGCTCCTTCAGTGTCCTGCACATTTTAGTGCCTCTACAGTGTGCTGCTCATGTTTATATTGCTCCTTCAGTGTGCTGCCCATGTGTACAGTGCTCCTTCAGTGTGCTGCACATTATAGTGTTCCTACTGTGTGCTGGTCATGTTTATAGTGCTCATTCAGTGTGCTGCTCATGTGTACAGTGCATCTTTAGTGTGCTGCACATTATAATTCTCCTTCAGTTTGCTGCTCATGTGTACAGTGCTCATTCAGTGTGTTGCACATTTTAGTGCCCCTACAGTGTGCTGCTCATGTTTATAGTGCTCCTTCAGTGTGCTGCTTATGTGTACGGTGCTCCTTCAGTGTGTTGGTCATGTTTATAGTGCTCATTCAGTGTGCTGCTCATGTGTACAGTGCTTCTTTAGTGTGCTTCACATAATAGTTCTCCATCAGTGTGCTGCTTATGTGTACAGTGCTCCTTCAGTGAACTGCTCATGTGTACAGTGCTCCTT
>JAYMFT010362848.1:0-22692 GCA_038088735.1 Panulirus argus
CACACACACACACACTCTCTCTCTCTCTCTCTCTCTCTCTCTATATATATATATATATATATATATATATATATATATAATATATATATTAGCATTAATGGGATGGTCTTGATTAGGGACTCAGCTGCCTGTGCCGTCTCAGCTAACATAAAAAATAATTATAATTTTGTCTTTTATATGACTCAATTAAATATTCTCCACATTTACTCAACTCGTGTGTTTTCATTACCACTTTCATCTGTAGCTTTATGATGTCTTTCATTTGACTCATTATCATTTTCACATTTCTCTTATCCATATTCAGTTGCAAGTGAAATGAGGGAAAAATAATGGGAACAAAATAAGACAAGGAAAAATGACAAAATATGTGGATATTATATGCAAATGGATGAAGAGAACTTAGTGGATTCTGATGAAGTTAAATCTGAAAAAATCTGTCAAATTCATCCTCTTCATCAGAACGATCTTTTCCCTTTCATTTTTACCTATCTTGTACACTTTGCATGTCTCTGTTCTTTGTGTGCATGTATTACAGTGCCACAAATAACCACTGTCCTTATCACATATATCCTCAACTTCACAGTCATATTTTCCTACTCCATATTCTACACAACTCACATTTCCTACATTTTCTATTTACGACAATATTTAATTTTTCCTACCAGCACAGCACAGAGTGTGTCTTTGCTGTTTTTATATCTATGCTAGGGTGTATGTTTTCTCTTTTGTATCCATACCTGCCTTTTGGATTCATACCATCTTCCTGAAATAGTTTGCATTAGCCCTTTTGCTTGTCCTATCTCCAATTTTGGATCTGCAGCAATATTCACAAAACCTTTCCAGTTAAGTTACTTCAATACCTTTGCTAGAAACTGCTTATGAATATGTAATGGTAGAAACTGCCAATGAATGAATATGTAACTATTACCAACACTTGAAAGTTCACTTTTGTATTTTTTTTTTTCCATTTTGACAATTTTCTCTCTTTCATTCACAATCTTAATTTTGACATAAATTTCTTTTCCAATGATGACTGCCATTTTGTTTTGTTATTTCCACAAATCAATTCTCTTCCATATAGCTACTTCTCAACCATGAAATTTTAAGTTGGTTCTTGGGTTTATTTTTCTCTAAAATCAATATCACTTTCACACATTGTTTTAGATATGAATGATCTGAGACTTATTTTATTTTTGAAATTGATCGAGAGTAATGGTGTGCATCCACCTACCAATGAATACCCATGACAAGACTACCATAATGGCAAGGCAAACACTTAGCACTGATCTCTACACTGCTGCATGTGTATGAATTTTCTTTCTCCACCTTTACTACTTTGAATTAATCTGATCAGTAATTTAGCTTACAGATCACTTGAAAAGACTAGACAATTATTCCCTCCTTGTTTTAATGCAGAATCTCTTACATTGCTTGAAATAACACAGTCCAATATTCCCTTGTCTTTATGCACAATCCATTCCCTTCTTTGTCTTAAAGCATATTTTATTTCTCTCTTTTAGAATCCTTTGTGAGAGCCATTAGTCTGTATTAATCTTCAATCAAATCCTCTTGTGTAATTGTCCATCCAAGGTTCATCATGAATTGATGTCAACCATACTTTTCCTATCAGTGCTTTTTATTTCTCTTGGTACAGCACTAAATAAACTTTCCAGATTTTTTCCATGACTCTTATATATTTTCATCCAATGTCAATTTCTGCAGTTTTCATATCCATCTTCACCCTCACAATGAGTAACTTCTACCACATTTTCAATGCACCCACAACCTTTGCCCCCTCACCCATCCTGTTGTTTATTTCAGCTTCCACAGGTCTATCTGCTGCCATGTCCACTTTCATGTAACCAAAGACCACCACTTCCTCCAGGTTCAAACCATGCAAACTCACACTCAAATCAATCTATCTCACCTACCTGCTAAATCTCATAACCTCACTTTTATTTACATTAACGCTCAACTTCCTCCTTGAGAAACACTCTCAAACTCAGACAGCAGCTTTGGCACTTTCTCACTTGAGTCTGCCACCAGAGCTGTCTCATCTGCAAACAGTCAATGACTCATCTCCTAAGCCCCTCCAACCCCAGCATGCTGTATAACTGTCTCTTTGTCCAAGAAACCTTGTATGTACCCTTCTCACCTTTCTCATCTATATACAGAATAAAAAACCACAGTAACATTACACACCCTTGACACAGACCCACCTTCACCTGGAATCACTCTCTCTCCTCCCTTCTTAATCAGAAATAACCCTTACTTTCCTGATAAAAACTCCTCACAGCATCAAGCAGCTTTCCAACCACACCACATAAGCCGAGAATCTTCTACAAGACACATGTATCAATCTAATCATATGCTTTCTCCAGTTCCATAAATGTCACATACAAATCACTCTCTTTCTCTTGGTATTTCTCCACAATCTTTCTTTAGCACACAACTGATCTACATATCTTCTGCATTCTGAAGCTGCACTGCTCCTCTCTAATCCAATCCTCAGGGACTACCATCTTTCTCTTAATCACTCTTCTCCCATTCAATTTACCAGGTATGCTCAACTGACTCACCTCTCTAATTCAAGCATTCACATTTATTTCCCTTGCCTTTATATGGTGAGACCATACAAACATTTTGCCAGTCATCAAGCATATCACCATGGGTCATACATTGAAAATCCTGTTTAACCAATTACCATTTTCAGCCCTTCTTGAGAAATTCATCTGCAATTCCATCCACCCCATCATTTTACACGAGTCCTTCACCACTGCCTCTATTTTCACCAAACCATTCATTATAACTCTCACTCTGCATACCTTCACATCCCAACACATCATCTGACACATTAAAGAGTCCTTCCAAATACTCACTCTCCATCTCCTCTATCTCTTCTTTGCCTATTATATAAAACTTCCCCATCTGCTCCTCTCACTGATGCTTCCACTTATTCTCTTGTTCCCCTGTCTTCCAAAACATTTTGTAATTCTCCCTGAAGTTTGCTATATCATCTAACCGCATCTCCTATCTGCCCTCTCTTTCAGCCCCTGCATCTTCCAAATGACCTTATTCTGAGCAGCATTTGCACTATGCTTACAAGGGACAAAGAATACTGGGAAGTTAAAGGGATGAGCGGCCATTTCCCAAATAATAGGTGGTTATGAAAGAAAACAATTAAGACAACAGAAGGGAAAGAGTTCAACCAAGAGTCTAGACCTTCCTTTGAATGTTTCTGTACAGGACAGAAACTTACTTAATTCCCTGCCCTTTACCTAAAGTCCCTACAATACGATATTGCCAAAATGGTACAGCTAGCGCATAGCACTTATGACATCTCTTTTTTTTTTTTTCCCCCTCAATTATAACATTTCTCTTGGCCACTATTCCTCTTCCAACCATGAGTCTAATCATCTTTAAAATACTCCTGTTGTCACTACATTCACGTTTCTTAATTCTCTTGGTATTGTGTACATAATCCTTCACGCTACTTTGCTGAACATTCATGTATTTTCAACTAATATCTTTTGCATGTGCAGTGTAATTACTCCAGGTTTAATAATTCTGACTCTTCCTTGTTAAGGCACTCTTAGAATTGAAATGTTCTTTATGCCTTCTAATGGCTGCCATGTATATATTACCATATCTCTCTCTCTTCTTTCTAAACTTTAGTCAGAGAGAGAAAGAGACAATCTACAGGTACATATATGTCATGTTTGTGCTTGTGAGTAGACATCCACAGCCATATATATGTAGATGTAAGCATAAAAAGAGAAGCTACACAGTTTACATGGAAAACAGGATTAGATTATATAGAATGAGTGGAAGATATGGGTGATGTATGCACATAAAATTTCACATATTTAGTGAGTTTACATAATTTTGTCTGAAAATGAAAATCTACACTTTCTGAAGAATGGTTACCAATACATCAATACTTAAATTCAAATAGGGTGACTTGTTAACTTAAGACTGATATAAACTTTAAAACTGATGCCAACTGAATCTGCTTTTCATTTCAACACTTCACAATGGCACAGAAAATAGATAGAAGAGCAGCCTTGGGGCCACAGTTATGATCAGCATCTCTACCATCTCATATATAATTATTCAAGAAGTGGCAGGAGCCAAACTGAGCTCGTGGATGCAACTGCCAACAGAATTCCATCCATGGATGCCCTCTTGAAATCTTACCTTTGGCATTTAAGACGGTACTTACCTGGTAGTAATCTCTAGTGGAATTACGTCTTCTCAAAGTCAGGGAAGCTAGTTTTTTCTAACTGTGAATGGTCTATAAAGGGTAAAACAAATGGGCAATACCATGGTTGGGAATTCCTCCAAATACTCATAAAAAGAACTATATCATGAAGCAGTAGTGAATAAGAGCAATTATAGACTTGAATGCAATGCTGAACTTTGCACCAGATTGGTCCTTTACTGCCTGCCAAATCATAGTTGCCCTGGCAACCATGCTCCTCCAACCATTCCTTTTTGTCTTACCAAGAGACTTCTCCAGCAAGTCTAACCGAACTTGAGGCATGCCTAGCCTGGATCTGCAGCATGCACGTGGATTGCTAAATATGGATCTTATGACCAATCTAGGCCCATGCAGATGGCATGGCTGAATTTACGACTTCTCTCTTAAAGAATACATGCAACTTTTACCTGTTGGCATATACATAGTGACAACTAGATTGCACTTGCAAAGCTGTGTGTCTGTTCTTTATGGATGAGCTTGTGTCTTTGACCGTCAGTCATAATCAAGCAACCTTCCAAGCTAATCCAAAATGAGCATCACACACATTTTGCTCACTCCTGATGCAAAGCTTCAATCAGTTAAGACATAGTCATTGACAGTTGCAGCTGATGCTTAGCTTCATATGACATTTATCATCAGCAGATGTTCAAATAACCTATAATCATTTCAATATCATACAATAATCATAAAATTTTTTTTATAATAGTTATGCGTCAGTATTTTCACCAATGAGGGAGGAGCGAGGGAGGAATGAAGGATGAAGTAAAGGAAAGGAGAGGAAGGAATGAAGTACGAAAAGAAGAGTGGAAGTAAAGGAAAGGAAAGAAAAGGAAGAAGGAGAAGGGAAAGGAAAGAAAGGCAGATCAATGAAATGAAAAGCAGAGTGAAAGAGGTGAGGCAGTGGTGGAGGAAGAGGTGGGTAAGGATGATGGTAAGATTAACAAGAAGAGGCTTGGAGAAGGGACAGGGAAGGTGAGATGAAGAAGAAAGAGAGGATGTCAATATGCAGGACGAAGAGGAGGCAGAGCAGGAAATGAAGATGATGAGAAAAAGGACAACATGACAAAGAAGAGTAGGAGGGAGTAAGGACAATAAGGACTTTAAGAGGCAAAGAAAAAAGATAAGGAGAAGGAGAAATAAGTAAAGAAATGAAAATGAAAAATACATATAGGGAAGATCAAGAAGTGGGGGAGAAAATATAAAAGGTGGAACAAAAAAAGGAGGATAAGGAGGAGGGAGGAGAGATGGGTAACAAAGAGGAAAGAAGTAAAAACGTGGCAAAAAAGAGAAAGAAGGTCAAGAGGAATGGAGGAGAAAAGACAGGGAGGTTGAAGAGCAAAAAAAAAAAAGGAAGGAGTACAGAAGAAAATGACTATTGTATTGCTGTGGCTATAGCAAAGATAGATGTAGCAGTAAATGAAGCTGAAGCAGTTACTCATTTCTCATAAGGAACCAGTTATATCACTTCAGTTTTTACTGAGAAACACAGTAGAAACACAGTTAAAAGAGTATGCTATGCATCTATGATGCCAATACTTAGAAGTGACCAATCTACCTCTTTATGTTGCAAAACATTTCTTAGGAATTTCACAAAGAAAATGCCACTCACACATGAAATATTCAAAATCTATGTCCATCTTCTGCATTAAACCTACTTGTTTTCTGTATTTCAAGAACAATATACTTTCTTACTGCTGTTTCAATTATTCATTTTACTTTCATATGCTTTTAGCTGATCTTTCTAACCTAATTCTTTCTTTTCATATTATTACTACAAATGAGAGTCTGAGAGTCTATCTCAAAATTTCCATTCACTTTTTCAACCCTGAATGTAGTTACAACTGCAACTATACTTATACGAGCTGTAACTTTACTTGTACACATGGCATTTTTCTGCCCTCTTTCAAATTTGAGGGCACACTTTCTCATTATACAGAGATGCCTTACAATAAAAACAACACTAACAGCATTGGGAAAAATCCTGCTGTGTCAGTTACTCTTATAACACTGAGAGGAAAGCTATAGCCCTGCCTCCTAGCCATGTGCACTTGCTACTTTCTGCAACTTCTATGCAGGCATCCATGTTCGGCCCAGATAACTGGTGACTATTTCCGAGTCATTAATAATAATGATACTAATTTGGCAGAAGTTATCATTTATCACTGACTGAACAATGTAACTATGACAGTTGCAAGAAACTGATCTTACCTATGATATAGAAACAGGACTGGAATAAGTAAGGGCAGGCCTTTTTCTAGATGCTTAGGTCATTGTACAGTGAATAATAGTGTCTAAAATTGCAAAAAAGGGTATAATATAAAAATTATGTTCATAAAACATAATGAACAAGTGATATACCCGAAAATTATGTAAAAATGGGGTGCACTGGAACATTTAATGTAATCATTATCTATTATTAATTGTGTATTATGTTATAAAGTGTCTAAAAGTGTGGTGCGTAATTATTCAATTATTATAAAACAAATGCAGATATTTGAGTGAGTTACGTAACTAAATGTGTCACTGGTCGGGCACTTCTGGTAATGACAGAATCTATCAAGGCAGCAGTGATAAGTCAGCCTGTGCACCACCAGCTGGCAGACAAAATTTAAACATATGCTCAGCACCAAAAAAAGTAAGCTTGTGTGATATTTTGTTTTTCTTAACTTTTCTAAACTGTCCTTTCTTGCTTTTTTTTTTCATAGAAGTTTGCTGTTTCCTACATTAGCAAGGCAGCACCAGGAACTGGGGAAGAAAAAGCCCCATTCACTCACATACCCTCTCTAGTTGTCATTAATAATGCAACAAAACCACAGCCCCTTATCCATAACCAAGCCCCAAAGACCTTTCCATAGTTTCTCCAGACACTACATAAACCCTGGTTCAATCCAGTGACAGCATGACATCCATTGTATATCACACCACTCCAAATCAAACTATCCTGTGTACACATAACACCCTCTTGCATGTTCAGGCCCTGAGTACTCAACCTTTCTTACTTTTCTTGATATTTGCATTTAAGTGATAGTACAAATAATTTTTGAATCTGCAGATAAACCTTGTACACAGGACCCTAAGTTTGGGGTGCCCCAATAGAGTAGGGGTTAAACGACATATCTCTGGTAATCTAGGGGGATTCCCGGGGCCAGGATTCATAAAAAAATTCAATGAAAAATTTTACTTTAACAGAAAATAAAAAGAAAGGTCAAGGAAAAAGAAAAAATCTGGTAAATTATCCATATTTGTTGCTTGTTGCTGCACAGAGATTTAAATCTGGCATAATCTGCTAGCTTGGCTTATCATAGGTTTGTTAATTTTTGCTAACTCTTACATCCTTGTCTCTTTTCTGCCACCACCAATGGATGAATGATATACAAAGAACTTTTCCTAGTGCTAAAAGTTCAACATAAACTTAAGCATTATCACCATAATTAGTGCCCTAAAAACCATCACTGATTAGCCAATAATTGATGGGCATATGCAATGGTCATATCTTCTCCCATCATGTTATATGGGTAACTGAGAGACTTGGATTCCTTCCTAGTGCTAATTGTGGCTGCTTCTCCAACAGGGCATCTCCATACTGATAAAGTTCACCTTTCAATTTAAATGACAGTAGGCAAAGGGAACCTGTAAATGTACAACTTAAGTCCCTAAGCATTGCACAATATGAATAGCAATAACTAAAGGATTTTTCCCAGTGCTAATTACTGTTGCTTATGATATAATGCACCTCTGCATACTAGTAAAGCTCAGTGCACCTTCAGATCTAAATGAAAGCAGGATTAACCACATGTTTCAGAAGTCAAAATAAACTTATTCAAAGCAGGGAGATCATTAAAGAAGCCTTTTCAACTATGAGTGATTTCCACTTTTTTAAACAAAAATCCTCAGACACATTCATAGTTGTATGAATCACTTTTAGATATTTCATCAACTGTACAGGTTAAGTGGCTTCTATCTATAAAGAAAACTGAATCCAGAAATGGGGAAAAATTACTCTAATTCTGTACATACTGACTCACCATTTGATATTTTCACTTTTCCTTTTCCAAAACATAAATAAATACATAAACAAAATTATGTCTTTTAATATCAAAAAGGTGTTGCCTAATCATATGCCTTGATATGGCAATGACCAACATGTAAGCATATCATTAAACCTTCTAAGGACTTCATCCATGAAGTGTCCAGCTAAATTCCTAACTTCGAATACTACACGCACTTCCAAGGAGTCTTTTATAACTTTTGACATCAGTTTTTCTCTCTCATATTACTTTAACTAATCCCCAAATTAACTGGAATCTTTCAACTCAAATTCAGTACTCCCATATGTCATCCTGTCTACAATACATGAAGACTGATCCAGTAATACTGCAATGTATGCAACTATTTTTCATAAACAACTGTAAAATGACCATGATACAGCTAATAATTGAAGAGCATGTCTATCATTATCGAACAGGAGCAACTCTCCAAGAGTTCATATGCTACATACATTATATAACATAAACATGATTTTAATCAGTTTTGTCTTATACTAAATCAAACTAGAATTTTGCGAGGTATTGAATTAAATTATGCTTCATCATTCAGTACCCCCTTTTCTCCAATCAGTGATATTTGGAGTGACCTATGTAACATTAGTTTAAATAACAAGGTAACTATATCTACTTCAATCCAAACTATCTCCTGCTTATAAGTCCTTTTCTATCTTGGGGTACCACGTGCAGGAAGACTTTAACTTTTATGATGATTTGTGCACTTTGTACATTTTAATGCAGCTACAACACAAATATTTTCTTACTCCCAACCCATACCTTTCAGTCAAATATTCTACGATCCTATTCCTACAACTTTATCAATATCTTGTTAAGATACAGGATACATGATTAACCAATTAATTGGTTCTATGGGTACAGTACTGTATTTAAAGCACCTACAGTCATTCTTTAAGCACATTTCCCATGATATGTTTTTTCTAATACAAAAATAGACAATCTCATTCACACACTAACGGTTTTCCTTACATTTCAGAATAACGGTTTTCCTTACATTTCAGAATGAGTAGCCAATACATACCACAAATACAGCATAACTGTATTTCCCTGTGTTCCTTTCCTCCAAAACCTCACTGTTGTGCCTTTCAATCAATGAATGCCAGTAAATGGCATTGATCTAATACTTGCATCAAGTGCAGGGTATATGGCAAAAATCTTAGATTATATCAACAGCGGCAGTATAATTATTATGACAGTGCTTGCAGCTTAACTAAATATCCCACCTTCATGAACCTTCCGTATGACTAAGTAAATCCTCATTAAATTGACATTCTAGTAAATGAGAAATGATAAGATTAAAAAAGAAATGCAAACACTGCAAATATCATTATACAGATTGAAGATATAAGTCCTCTGAAATGAATTACCTGAAGAAGCTTTGCCAGAAAGTGATTTCACTGAAGGAAAAAAGCCCCATGTTTTGTACCAGTTCATAACTCATTTCCATGAAAATGGAACAAAAAACACACCACTCACAGGAAACAGCCAACCTCATCTCATTAAAAAAAAAAAATCTTAAAGAAAATTCTGTTTATACAAATCAGTGAATAAAGCTTAGCACAGGCCAATGTTATAGAGGGTGTGGCCTGCGAGTGGGTGTTCATGGGGCAAAGCATACCTCAGCCTGCTTCTTCCACATCTCAATGTTGCGCCTCTGGGCCTTGGTGAAGTGGTCCCAGACCTTCTGGTGACCGGACGCTTGGAAGACACGCTCGATCTGACCGACTGAGTGGCGGAAGAAACATGTGATGGTCAATAGGAGTGGCACAGCTGGGAGTGAACCCTGCATCCCTGAGCCGCAGTGTCCAGTCTGTGAGCCGCGTCTTGCTGCTTACACTTACTGCCTGTCCTGCTGACTGAACTAGGTCATGGGGGAGTAGCATCAATCCTACTACACAACAACACCAACACTAACTCAAAAGTTCTAATGTTCAATCCAAAAAGTAAGCAGTCTTCTTAAGAGAATACAAAAAATATTTTCTTATGACAGTGTTGGCTGGTGGAGTAGGAAAGAAGCTAATACACACATACTACACCTGGGTGTGGTATATTCTGAGCAGGCACTGTAGCAGTGGAGGGACACAGAACAGATAAAAGTCCATCCAGGGACACATTTACCTGCCTCTTTGTACCTTCCCCAGTACACTAACACCATATGAATAAAATCCACACACTATCATGGCTAATGCCACATTTTTTACTTCTCACCAGCTGTATATCAATCACCAGCAAAGTTTTGCATGGAGGAACTATCTGTTCAAGCAATGAATTCTAATTTTTTAATACTTTATAGATCATAAACTTTTTTTAAAAAAAAAAAAAAAAAAAAAAAAAAAAAAAAAAAAGTTTATAATGCAGGGATCATCCAGAGCAACATACACATTCCTGTTCTAAAAGAAATTACAGTATATCTAGTGAACTATTAAACAACTAATACTCTTGTGATGGAACTAGACATTAAGTTCCAGAGTTATTTTAAGTGTTTCACCCTATCAAGAAAATATATCTTTCATTCAAAGTAAAGTTTCCACAATTCTACACATCACTGAAAACTCATTACAAACAATGAAATCACTCATGTTGGTAATTCTTTGAAAGTTGTTGTAGGAAAGGATACTTTCGATCTTGGGACTTAAAATTTACTGTAGAATGTACACACAGACTTAAGACCAAAATAAGTGCTGTTACATGAAGTAACAGACACAGAAGAGAAGATAATGAAGAATGGAACTATCTTAAAGAATGTGTATACAACACAGCACAAGATGAAGTAAAAAATAATAGGCTACAAACAAAATCATGGCATGTGAAATGAAGACGTAAAAGAAGCAGTAGAGAGAAAATGCAAGCACTTCGAAAAGCGATCAAGACTAGAGACTACAGAACAGGATAAGTTAAGTAATAGTTTGAACACAAGACTAAGAGAAGGGCTACAGAAGAATTCCAGGTAGATACTGGAAAATCTACTGAATGATTTGGCTGGAATTAAGAAAATGCTTTACAGTATAGCAAATGATTACAGAAAAGGAAGACTGGATGCAGTATATGCTACAAAGGATCAAAGTGGAGAAAGTCTTCGTAGAACCAGAAGCAGCCTGTTGATGGAAAGAATATTTTGAGAATCAATTAAATGAAAGAAAATAATGACAATAGTGAAAAGGATGAGGTAATTGAGGATATGGAAGAGAATTTATATGTAATAATACTATCTGAAGTAAGTGCTGAAGAGGTGGAAAGAGATTTTAAGGAGATTAAAAATGATAAGGCATTAAGGATGACAAAATATTGATAATGACCATCAAAGCAGCTGGTCCAAAGACAATAAAATAGCTTAAAAATATATTCATCTGCATGGAAACAGGAAAAGACACTACTCAACTAGTAAAAACCTATTATTTGTCCAGTATGTTGGAAAGGAGAGAGTGAGAGAGAAAAAAAAATGCAGAAATTACAGAGGCATTATCATCCCATATTGGAAAGATGTATGAATGAATAAGGGAACACATATTAGGAGCACAGTTAGAAAATAAGTCAGGAAGCTGCTAATATTATTTTCCACCCAAAGAGGGACTAGAGCTTTGGTTTTTACCCATAAGATCATAATTGGAAAAATGTTGGGAATGGAACAGAAAGAAATCTGGATTTGTTTAGAAAAAGCTTTAGGAAAAATGTTGGGACTGGAACAGAAAGAGATCTGGCTTTATTCAGAAAAAGTTTCAGAAAGAATTAACAGATGTTAACTCTCACAAACATAAGAAGACCATCACTAAGGACTTATTGGGAGGGAGTTTAAAAGTTCAAAGTAAAAACCAGAGTCAGACAGGGAGGAGTGCTTTCCCCTCTTTTAATCATCATTTATATGGATAAATGTTCAAGATAAATATGCATAGAAGATAAAGAAAGAACAATACCAAATGCTAATGACATAGTTTTTATAAGTGAAAACAATATAGACTTACAGGATGCAATGGATATGCGGTTAGATTATTTGACTAGAAACAGCATGAAAATCAGTTAAAGCAAAACAAAATTGAGGAATATTAGTAGAAATGGAGAAGAGTGCAACATATACAGATCATCACCTACAACAAGCGAGTACTTTTATATATTTAGGAATAATATTCAATGATGAAAATCAACAGTAAATGGAAATAGCAGAATTATTAAATATAATGCAAACTTCAGTATGCTGTACCCTATACTGAAAGATGAAAGTGTACCACTGAAATGCAAAACAGTAATATATACCAACATTCTAAGACCCATTTTAATACATGGGTCAGAAGCATGATCACTCAAACTATCGTAAGTTCACATATCCAGGCTGCTGCAATGAAAGCACCAAGACTAGTCAAAGAAGTTGCAAGAACGTTAAAATGAGAAGCATCAGAATGAGCCAGGATTTGTATGTTACATCTGTACTAGAAATAGCTGAATCTAACAAACTAAGTGCTATGGCCATGTACAAAATGGAAAACACAAGATATTTAAAGTAGACCCCTGAAGGATGATATCCTGCAGGACATTCTAAAATGAGATGGACTAAGGACATTAGGATTTCACTTAAAAGAAGAGCAGTTAAAAGAAGAGGGAGGACATTGGAAGAAGTTGAAGAAACAGAGAGCATGAAGACAAGAACGAGTGGAGAAGACTGACTGGGAGGCCTGTGACTTACACACTGTCTACCTGATGACAGGTGAGAAAGTTGAGAAACTAGAGACAGACACAACAGGAAAAGTTTGATTTAAGAAAGAGTTGAAAGCTTAAGCCAGAGCAGCCCATGGCTGGAATCTGGAGTTGGGTAGGGGTTAAAGACACTGAGAACAAACCCAAGCTTCTGTGAGGGAAAAGTATGGAAAATAATGGATCTAATTTATACTGGTATGGATGACCCCATATATTACAGATCTGTAATAACTTGAGTGGAGGTGGTTCAGCATTTCAGCAAGGGGGTTGAAGATTATCTTTAACTGCAGTAAAATTTCATCTGGTATTGAATGACATCATGATGGTGAGGTAAAATACAAGAGAAGTTTACCCAGCAGCTAGATCGCAATGAGTACAGAACTAGTTCATAATAACATTGGAAGGAGTAGTAAGGAGCCATTCAGTCACTAACCTGGTATACTATCATCACAAGATTTTGCACCTGTTGACTGGACAGCCTCCCTGTGTGCAACTATGGGGTTCAGTACCACACACTATTAGTGGAAATGTTGCAAAGCCAACACAGCCAAGCTATTACTAAAACTTGCTTCTAAAAGCTGGCTGCTTGCATGCCTCAGTCTTTAATGAGATCACACATTACTTTGCAAGCGACTGCATCATAAGATCAGTGTGTGACTGTAGGCACCTTATGATTAAGCAATTGTGATTTCTGTTTCTTTACCCATTCTGCCAAGCACTGGATTGCTCTTCCTTTTCATGCCTTTCCTAAAACCTATGACCTTCCCCTTATCAAATTGCAAGCTTTCCATTTCTTTAAAACTTTCAAATAAATTTCCTCCATTTTTCCTTTTTTCTCTATTTCTTTTCTACCTTCTTATGTTTCATTCAAGGCCTGGTGTTGATGAGAACTGTCTGTGAAAGAAGCTTACAACATTAATTTGCTTTCCATATTTTTTCCATTTTTGTCAGACTTTTCCTCTCTGTGAAAGCTTACAACATTAATTTGCTTTCCATATTTTTTCCATTTTTGTCAGACTTTTCCTCTGTTTTGCCTAGTGCTCTCCTAATTCAACAAATTCTATATCCTTCTTCGGCAGTTTAAACTCCTGCCATGAAACTTTGATATCCTCTCACCTGCAATCCGAGATCCTCTAACCCGGGAATTTCAATGTTCACCATAGCGAATGGTTGAATTCCTCCCATACAGATAGTAGAGGGATTGAAAATCTCACGTTCTCCATTCTCAATGATTTAGAACAAATCATCTCCCAACCTACCCATATACCTGACCCATGTGACCACTCTCCTAATATTCTGGATTTGTTATCACCTTTAGGCCATCCCGATGTAAATACACAATCTCGTCCCCAATTGGTTCATCATTCTCAATAATGGATTTATTCTAATGACACCTTCCCCTTCAGCAGCCCCTTCTAAGCGTAAATACTGGCACCTGAACAAAGCTGACTAGAGTAACTTATGTAAATTCTTTTCTGACTTTCTTCTGGTAAATTACTGTCTCTTATGAAGTGATGCTTCTCTCTCCACCAAATGGTAAATTACCATTTCTTATGTGGTGATGCTTCTGTCTCTGCCAAACACACAGCAAAGGTTATTCTAGCAGGAATGGAAGAATTTATCCCCTCTTCTTCCAAGATGACTTCTTCATCCAATCCATGGTTCAACTGTTCCTGTTCTGAGGCTATTCAGACAAGGAATCAGGCATATCAGGCTTGGAAAAACTCTCCTTCCTCTGGCTCCCATTCAGCTTTTATCACTGCCCGTAATCGTTGCAAACACGTTATCCATGAGGCAAAGCATTCCTTTATTCAAAGGAAGTGCGATAACCTTTCCTCATCATCCACTGATAGGTCTTTCTTGTCTTTAGCTAAGAGTATCTCTAACAACTTCTATCACTCTATCTTTCCTTCACTTTTCCATTCTGATGGTACAATAGCTGTCGCTCCCACTGACAAAGCAACTGTCTTTGATTCCCATTTCTCCTCTAACTCCACCTTGGATGACTCCTTCACCCCCTAACACTCCTCTTACTAATTCTATGCCCCTTCTCATAATCTCTCTTCGGACTGTCCCAAAAGCACTTCTTTCTCTGGACACAAGCTTGGCTTATGGTCCTAATGGAATCCATCCCCGTGTACTGAAAAAGTGTGCCTCTGAACTTGCACCAGTGCTTACTAGTCTGTTCTGTTTCTGCTTAAAACTAAGACTTCCTTCTCTTTAGAAACACGCACTGATACATCCCATCCCTAAGAAGGGTGACCGTTCTTACCTCTCTAACTATCGACCTACTGCTTTGACATCTACCATTTCCAAAGTCTTTGAATCCATCCTCAACTCCCACATCCTTAAACACCTCAAAAATCACAGTCTTCTCTCTGATCACCAGCATGGCTTCCATAATACAAGATCCACTGGTGATATTCTTTCCTATCTTACTGATTTTTGGTCATCATCCCTGAAAGATTTTGATCCTTCATATCTAGCTTCCTCTCTGGCTGATCTATCTCTGTGGTTGTTGATGGATCAGCCTCCCTCCTTTTTCTCTATCAACAGTGGTGTACCTCAAAGTTCTTTCTCCCCTATACTTTTCCTCCTATTTTTCAACAATTTCCTCTCCTCCTCAAACAATCCAATGCACTCATATGCTAACGACTCAACATTGCATTCATCCACATCCTTTAATTCTGCTCCCTCTTCTCTCACTCAATCTGCATCTAGTCTTGATACAGATTCCTCAATAAACTCAGACTTGGACAGGATATCTCAAGTGGGGGAGACAAAATCTTGTTAAGTTTAATGCCTCCAAGACCCAATTTCTACCCCTCTCTCTATCGAAAACTCCTCACAACTCTCAACTCTTCTCTGACAGTTCTGTAACTCTACTTCTTGACTCAATAAACATACTTGGTATTGTTGTAACATCCACTCTTTCTTGGAAACCTCACATTACAGGAATAGCTAAGTCTGCCTCTAAGAAACTGGGTGTCCTGTTTAGATGTTGAAACTGTTTCTCTTCTGAACAGTTGCTCCATTTATACAAGGGATTGATTTCTCCTTGTATGGAATACTGCTCTCACATTTGGAGTGGTTCTAGCTCTGTATCCTTATTTGACAGAGTTGAGTCGAAAGCTGTCCAACTTATAAACTGTCCCAGGCTAACTTCCAAACTTGACCCTCTTGCCCTACGCCACAATGTTGGTTCACTTTCCCTCTTCTATCGTTATTACTTTGGTTTCTGCTCCCGAGAGCTAGCTGCTTGTATGCCCCCACCATTAGCTAGACCATGCAATACTCGGCAAGCTGCTGCATCACATGATTATTGTGTGGCCATCAGCAACTCAAGAGTGGGCTGTATTGATAACTTCTTCTGTTCACATCAGTGAAAGCTTTGGAACTCCCTGCCTTCCCATGTCTTTCCCAATAACTATGACCTTGCACATATTTCTAAAAAATATGTAAATACTTTCCCCTGTCTTTTCTTTTTCCATTTCATAATTCTCTATATCTTAATTAGGGCCTGGCCTCGAAGTGGACTTTTGTCTGTGACTGGAGCCTCTAACATAAAAAAAAAAAAAAAAAAAGCTGTCTCCTGACCTCTTTTAAAATTCTTTGAGCTACATTATCTGGGCTGTTGGATTTGTTAGGATTTAATTGGTCCAGGTACTTAAGTACTTCAGAGCTCTTTATTTCTCTAACATTCAACTCTTCTTCATCAGATCCTTGAAATATTTTCCTTTGTTGCAGTATTCAAGATCTTTCTTCAATCGTGAATATGGAGTTAAAGGAATAATTTAGTATGGTAGCCATTTTCTTGTCGTCAGTAGGTAGTGTCATGTTTGTTGAAAGAGCCACAGATGGTATGCTGAAATGGTCTAGACATAAGGTGAAAATGAGTGAGGAGAGATTAACAAGGAGGATATATGTGTCAGAAGTGGAGGGAACAAGGAGACATGGGGAGACCAAGTTGGAGATGGAAGGATGGACTGAAAAAGATTTCGAGTGACTAGGGCCTGAACACGCAGGAGGGTGAATGGTGTGCGTGGGACAGAGTGGATGTTGATGGAGTAAACCATGGAATATGGAGCAGCCTGGGGAAACCATGGAAAGGTCTGTGGGGCCTGGTTGTGGGTAGGGGACAGTGGTTTTGGTGCATTACTACTGACAGATAGAGAATGGATGTGAATGAATGAGGCCTTTTGTTTGTCTGTTCCTGGTGCTACCTTGCTAACACAGGATATGGCAAATAAGTATGCAAGAAAAAAATGTCAATTTGATCATGCTTTTCTTTTACCAGTGAAGTCCTGACACATCTAATACTGACCACATATGTCTGTGCCTCATAGATCATGGAAAATACAAATGTGTGCCCCATAAATGCAAATGAAATCTATACCTGTAAGTCATCTGTGAAACACAAGCATCTCCATCATGTCTTACTATGCTTATCATCATCAGAGCCTGCATACCTTTCCTTCTTATGCTGCCAGATGAGAGTAAGTATAGCTTTTATATTCTGTTTCCTAAATTTTATAATCTATCCATCTATCTATATCTCTGATGCCCGTTCCTTCCAGGAACTCCCATCTAGGGGTGGCCACAGCAAAAGTCTCCACTTATCTCTGTCCTTATAAGCCTCCCTTGCATACACCATTCCACTTATTTTTCCACTATTTCTCTCCCTCCAGTATTCCTCCATCCTAACTGTCAATGTCAAAGGTGGTCTTCCACTCACACCAACCCCTGTAATTGTATTATTATACACTCTCCTTGTAAACATTCCATCTTGCATTCTTTCCACATGCCCAAACCACCTTAAAGAATTACGTTTCACCTATCCTACCACTTCACAATTCATTCCCTTTGCATTCCCTACCATACCACATCTCTCATACACCCTTTCATTTCCTTCTAAATTCCATCTTGTCACACCATATGCTCTTCTCAAATAGCTCATTTCCACAGCCTGGATTCTTGACCTCTGTGACTCATTCCATGCCCATGTCTCAGCTGCATAGGACAGGGTTGGGAGGACTATGCTGTCCCTTAATCCTCTCTTTGCTTCCATTCTTACACTTCTACCCTTCATTATTCTATTAAGTGACCCAATGACTCTTCTACACTGTACTTCTCTCTCCCTTATCTCTCCTTCCACATCACCACACTTACCTAAGACAGCTCCTACATACTTAAATTCTCTCACTTCTTCTGGTCTTTTTCCCCCATATCCACAGCACAATTCAGTTCACTTTCTTCTTTCACTCTATATGGTTTTACAAAACCTATACTTTCACTCTGTTTCCTTTCAAACACCATTACTTTACTTTTACATGCATTTACCTTCAATTGCCTATGCTTACACACATCATAAAACACACTTATGACCTACTACAACTCCTCTTCACTTTCAGCAAACAACACAGTATCATCTGCAAACAGGCTTGCCACTAGCCCCATATCTCACTGCCACACTCCATCCCTGCACCCCTTTTCCCTAGCTTTGATTTCATCTCTCTTATCACTCCATCCATATATATAAAAAAAAAGCCACAGTGATATCACACCTACATATATCCCAAAACTTTTGGTCAACTCTCCATCCACTCTTGCACACGCATTTGCTGCTCTACAGAAGGCTTTCACACCATCTAACCATTCTCGCCCTACACCATATATCCTTGACACATCCCACAAAGCATTCTACTCGACTCTCTCATACACTTCCTCCAGATCCATAAAAGCTGCATGAAACTTCTTACCTTTTGCAAAATACTTTTCCATGGTTATCTTTACTACAAAAATCTGATCCACACATCCCCTACCTTTCCTTTAACCTTATTGCTCTTCACTTATTCTGCATTCAGTCACTTCCATTACTCTATCAATTACATTCTTGCATACACTTTTTCTGGTATACTTAACAGACTTATTCCCCTATAATTGCTACATCCATCCTTAGCACCATTTCCTTTGAATAAAGGAATGATAATAGCTTTCACCAAATCCTATATCTTATAATATATGCACATGGAAGATTAAGGGCTTTTATCTAAACTGAAAACACAGAGAGGTAAAGTTTCCCAGCTAGAACTAATCAAAACACTTGGAGGGAAGTTAAAAGGATACAAGGATCATTATTACTACCACAGACATAAACTTATACATACTCTACAGTTTATCATTAACTTCATCAACCAAACTGTATGTGATATATCACACAACAATCCTGAGGTCTTTATATTCTATTTACTCAGTGGAATCCATGATTTATTCTACATCCTGATCCAAGATTAATAAAACATTAGAAAGATCTATGCCTCCACTCATATCATAGTTCTTTTCTTTTACTATATGCACTCTTTCATAAAAAGTTCAAAACATAATTTCTGATGAGTTTAATGAAGATATCAATACATAAAGGTTCTGAAATTTGAAATAATATCTAAGTAAAATATTGGGTAAGGAACTTCTAACTCTCTGTCTCTTTGGTAGGAACACTGGCTTTCCCACCTACTGCTCTATCTCCAACAGATATCAGATGACTTGCTAGTTCCAAGGCTGGCTGTAGTCAATCACAGACCACCAAAGAGATATTGTCATACCCCAATTGACTAACTGCCTTATCAAGCTCACTCATTTGCATGTTAAGGGAATAAACACAAAAGTGGTCACATATGGTAAAGTAAAGATTCATAAGAAAAAGGGGTATGCAAAATGAGGTAAAGACGAATAGAAAAAATTTTCATGAGACTTTGCCTCAAAAAGAGGATTCTCAAATTTCAAAACTTACATATCTCTCCTCTATAGTTTGTTCGACAAACACAAGAGCATATCCACATGAAGGAGAAGGGTTTAAATAAAAAAAAAATTCATATGAGAAGACTGAGCATAATATTATCTTACACACTAAATACACTACAAAATCAAAAGAAAGGGATGGAAAAGACAGCCTGGTAGCATGTCTTGACAGCCCAGGACCTAAACAATAAGTACTTGCTGGAGCCAGTGGGTCAAAGATGTCATTTCCATGACAGTCTTTGACTGGACAAGGGCTACCAGGAATAAGCAAGAAAGCCTGTTAAAAAAATAATGTCGGGTGGAAAAAGCCTGTGTTCCCAAAGAGAGATTGGTAAGAAGGTCCTAACCCCATTATTTTCCACTGAGAATATCTCATGCTGTTTGGGGCAAACCACAGAGAAGAAATAGTTTTGATAATATACTTAAATGAAGTGTGCTATCTCCTGCATTCAGAATTGATTGGTGAACCTATTTCCTGTTCAGCTGGAACCATGATGTTTGCTTCACTTTTCAGCTATGTAGCCCTCAGGTAAGAAAGTCTCTTATTACAATCTTGGATCACAAAAGAACATGGTATGATATCACATCTACTAAACTGACATTTACTAAGAGAGGATCATAAAACCTTTAAGTCTCCTAATATCTATGGCTAATATATACAAATGCATTACTATATGGATTGAACTTTTCTGGTTGTTTAAAATGTTGAAATCCTATGTCATCACCAATGCAATGATAGGAAATACGAAGGGCTCTTTCTTCTTACCCAGAACCAGAAAAGTATTTGATGGCTACATTAACATAAAGCTGAAGCCGTTCATGATGTCCTTCACCAACTAACACGAAAAGAGGGTGACCATTAGGACCTGAAGAAGAGCAAAGGAATACAAATAAATATAAACACCAACAGTCTACAACATGAGACATCACTGTCTTTTTAAGGGTCAAATGGTGCCATCAGTCCTCTTGGCAAAATTGGGCTTTTGTGTGATTAGCTATAAATTCAACTTTTCTAATGCATTATCCATAAAAATGTAATTAACTGCAGAATATAATGAATTTTTGGTAGGATATTGAAACATAGAAACTTTTGTTCTATGTTCAAGTGGCTTACAGAACCAGAGTAATCTTGTTATCATGTGGGGGGAGGTGTAATCTCTTTAAGGGCTTGTCAGGCCAACTCTATGATCATGTCCTGGAAAGAACTTTATTCTCAAAGTAAAGGGTAGTCTCTATGAGGGTATACCAGAATAACTTTGGAACCACATCCAGTTAACTGCCTTTTCATCTAGGTGGCTGGCAATTTCTTTGAGGGTATGTACTAGGTAAATTTTGTGATCAAAGCACTTTTGCAACAATGACTTGAAGTGAGCTTGTCTGACATGATGATAAGCACAAGTTGGTAATCTCTCTGAAGGTATGCAGAGTTAACTCTTGGATCACATCTAAACAATAACTTTGACATCAAAGAGTTTTCTTAAAAATGTCTGAAGTTTTAGGTCACTCTTCTTAGGTCTATAGGCTGTTAAACATTACACTACTGGTGAACTTGAATCAGGTAAGGTCATATATGAGAGGCCTGTCTCCAACATGTTACTAGAGTTTTGGGAGTGACTCCATACTGTCATCACTAGATTTACTTTGTTCAAAGACATGAAGCTATATGGTAAGAAACATTTTCAAGACCTCTGTGGTGTAGCGTGAGTGTTTCTAACCATGACACATACACAGGCTGCCTAGGGTCGAGTGCATAGATTCGAATCCTGGTTGTGGCAGTCAGTCCACACTCAATCTTCAGTGCTTGGTCAATAAAATGGGTATCTAACTCAGGCTAGGATATATACGTATATATTCATATATATTTTCTTTTATACTTAGTCGCTGTTTCCTGCGTTAGTGAGGTAGCGTCAGGAAACAGACAAAGAAGGACCCATCCTCTCAAATACATACACATGTACATACACGCACATATATGCACAATACATATATATACATACCAAAAAATACATATATACATACATATAAATACACATGCATATACAAATACACATGTACATACTCATTCTTCCGTGCCTTCATCCATTCCTGACGCCACCCAACCACACAGGAAATAGCATCGCCACCACCTGCGTCAGTGAGGTATATATATATATATATATATATATATATATATATATATATCATGGAAAGGTCTAAGGGGCCTGGATGTGGATAGGGAGCTGTGGTTTCAGCGCATTACACATGACAGCTAGAGAATGAGTGTGAGTGGATGTGGCCTTTTTACATCTGTTTTTTGGTGCTACCTCGCTGACACAGGGGGTGGCAATGCTGTTTCCTGTGGGGTGGGGTAGTACCAGGAATGGATGAACAAGCACGTATGAATATGTACAAATATAAAAAGTATATGTATATGAATGTGTAAGTATATGAATGTGTATATGTATGTCTTTATATATGTATATGAATATGTAAGTATATGAATGTGCATATGTATGTATTTATATATGTATATGTTGATATGTATATGTATGTGTGCATGTATGTATATATGTGTGTATATGAGTGGATAGGTCTTTCTTCGTCTGTTTTCTGGCACTACCTTGCTAATGCAGGAAACGGTGATCATGTAAAATAGATAAGAAAATATATATATTTATAATTTTTGCATGATCGCCAGGCATACACGAAAAAAAAATGCATCTGCTCACATACACATATATAGACATAACGATACATAGAAGGGGCGGGAGCAGTGGACTGGAAAACCTTCCCTTCTTGTATTTTCAATTTCCAAAAAGGGAAACAGAAAAAGGAGCCAGGCAAGGAGTGCTCATCCTCCTCGAAGGCTCAGATTGGGGTGTCTGAATGTGTGTGGATGTAACCAAG
>JAYMFT010362859.1:0-22692 GCA_038088735.1 Panulirus argus
TGTGTGTGTGTGTGTGTGTGTGTGTGTGTGTGTGTGTGTGTGTGTGTGTGTGTGTGTGTGTGTGTGTTTGTGTGTATATGTGTGTGTGTGTGTGTGTGTGTGTGTGTGTGTGTGTGTGTGTGTGTGTGTGTGTGTGCATGACTAAATATCTAACTGTACTGTGTTGGGAGGAAGTTTTACTTTCATGAGGCCCTGTCTCTTGAGCATTCTCAACTGTCATATGAATTCTGAAATTCATGAATGGTGTATGCATTAACCATGTCTTCAGTCATTCTATTCCATTCCAACACTCTTGTACTATAAAAGTTCTTTACATCATTTTTAACATGTTTCTTGCTTAATTTCTTGTTATATCCTCTGTCTTCTAAACCCCTATACCTCTCAAAGAACTGTTCACTGTCCACCTTATCGATCTGTTTTAAAACCACACTCTTCTCTCATACAAGTTGGGCAAACGCAAAACCTTTAAAAGCTTTTCCCTATAACTTTACCTCTTAATTTTTGCATCATCTTTGTTGTCCTCCTCTGGACCTTCTCTATTAGCTCTCTGTGCTTTTTTAGGTACAATAACTAAACTTGAAAAGCATATTGTAGTTTTGGCCTTATATCGGATAGGAGCAGCTTGCTAAATATTTCCTCATCCATAAACTTTAAAGTTATTCTGATATTTGCCAAAAGACAGTTCGTCTCCTTTATCCCAATCTGGGAATTTGGTTACAGGTAAGGGATGATGTTGACTCCAAAGTTCCTCTTACACACAGAATCCTGGGGCTTATTTCCTGCTATATAATGATCAAATTGAGGTCTTCTTTCACTCTGTCTCATCTCCACAAATTTAAATTTGCTTAAGACTGAATTTCATTAACCATGCATCAGACCTACTTTGAAGTCAGACTAGGTCCCCTTGTAAGTTATGCAATCCTGGTCACTTTTCACTTCCCTCATGATATTTGCATCATCTGCATACATATTCAGGTGAGAGTTCATACCTTCAGGCAAGTCATCCACTTAATAACAGTCCTAAAACAGAACCATGAGGCACTCAACCTATAAAGTCAATCCACCTGGAGAAAGCTCCACTTACACATGCCCTTTGTTCCCTTCCATGAAGATAAAATATCATCGGAGGCATATCCCTCTTATTCCTGCCTGGAACTCCAGCTTCTTAATCAGCCTCCCATGTGGGACAGAGTCAAATGCTTTCTGGCAGTTAAGATACAAACAATCTACCCTGTCTTTACTTTTGTCAGAAACAAAGTCAACTGTATCATAAAAATTTGAGAGGTTCGTTACACTTGACCTTTCCTAAAAACTGTGTTCTTCTCTGTAGAAAGTCATCCAATTGTTATCTGTTTATCGTTTCCGGTACCTTACAGACCACACTTTTCAGGGAGACTGGTCTGTAGCTCAGCACCAGGACTGAAGTTCAGCACCACTTCCCAGTCTCATTTCTTGTACATGGGTATGCCAATTGTCATTTTCCACTCCCTTGACGCTTTGGCATTTTCAAGCATCTTGAACAGTATTTCAAAAAGTCTGCCTAGTGCACCTGCACATATCTTCTGCATATATGGTGAAATTCCATCAGGAACATGAGCCTTGTATGGGTCAAGACCCTTCGAACTCTGTTGATGTCTTTTCTAGATATCTCAATGTCTTCTAAAACCTCCTCCCCATCCCATATCAATATAATTGGGGATATAGTGTCTTCCACTGAGAAAACAATTTTGAACTTGTTTTTCAGTTCCTCACTTATCCAAGTTTCTTTGTTCCTCCTTTCTTATTCTACTATACAATTTCCTTGCTCTCTTATAGTTTGCAAATGCTGGCTATTTGGAGTGTCCCTATATCTTTTCCACTGCATATCTCAAAGGTCTCTAGCTTTTTGACATCTTTTATTAAACCATTTCCTCTGTAATGAGGCTAGAAGTACCCATGTTCCTCCTCCTTCATTGTAAATTTCACAAAACCTCTCCTTATAATGTCTTGGTGAACCCCATTTCCTAATCTATGTTACCAGAGAAACTGTTGAGGTTTGAGTAGTTTCCACAATTATATCTCCTTTTTCAGTCTTAACTTACATTGGTTCTTTTAACTTCCTTATTTCTCACAAAGTCAAACTTGAGCAGTACATGATAATTTTTTCCAAATGATATTCTCAAACAGTCAGACTTGAGCACTACATGATAACTTTTCCAAATGGTGTATCATATATAAAAATTTCAATATCCATGCTAGTGTATGTGAAGATAAGGTCGAGCAATGATGGTGAATCAGTCCCTCTCATCCTAATAGGTGTTTACTGACATGTTGGTTGACAAAATTTTCCTATTTACACTATAAAAACTTGTGTGCATTGTTACCTATTTTCACCTACTTGTGCTGTATTGGTGGGGAGTTTTACACTTGTGGGTCCCCATCTCTTGGTAATGCTCTAAAATTCAGGGCCTCTGAGAGGGGAGGGCAGGGGGTACATCATACCCGGGCCTGGGAAATTCCTGGGTTCTCAGAAAATGTAGAAAATCAACAGAGCACTCCATTCTACCCCTCTCTCATCTTCCAGACCCTTTTTGGCCTTATGGCTCATGGCATAAAACTGTAGTGGATAAAAACAGGATGACTAATGGGGAAGGGAAGGGGGCCCGAAAGATTTGTACCACCTGATAAAATTCCTCTTAGAGGCCCTGCTCTCTATTATTATACATCTTAAATTCATGTATGCTGTATGCCTAATCCTCTCTACAATCATCTTACTGCATCTAATCACCACTCTTTTTCTATAAAATTACTTCCTCAAATTTTTTTTAACAGATTTCTTGCTTAAGTTTATGCCATGTTCTCTGGTTGCTCTATACCTACTTCTCTTGAGGAAATGTCCACTGTCCACATCATCCATGTGTCTTAAAATCTTAAAGGTTCTGATCAGGTCACCCCTCACTCTTCTATCTTCCAAGATGGGTAAATTCACAACCTTTTCCTGTAATCCATCTCTCTTAATTCTGGTACAATCTTTGTTGCTCTCCTTTGAACCTTCTCTATTAGTTCTTTGTGCTTCTTTACATGCAGTGACCTAACCTGAGAAACATATTCTTATTTTGGCCTTATGTATGATCTGAAGAGCTTGATGAATAATTCTTCATCCATGAACTTGAATGCCATTCTTAATTTGCTAACAGGTGGTTGATTTTCTTAACTATACACCTAACATGGGACTCTGCTGAGAGGTTAGGGACAATGTTGATCCACATCCCACATGTCTTTCTCACACAAAGAGTCGTGCAATTTGCTTCCAACTAGATGATTATCATACTGAGATCTTCTTTAACTGGGACCCATCCTCATCAGTTTACATTTACTTGGATTGAACTTCATCAATCATGTATCAGACCAACTCTGGAGTCTGTCAAGGTACCCCCTCCCCTTGTAAGGTGATGTTACCCTCCATTCTTTTCCCTTCCCTCACTCATCAGTTTACATTTACTTGGACTGAAATTCATCAATCATGTATTAAACCAACTCTGGAGTCTGTCAAGGTACCCCCTCCCCTTGTAAGGTGATGTTACCCTCCATTCTCTTCACTTTCCTCATGACCTTTGCATTATTTGCAAATATATTCAGGAAGGAGTCCATTTCTACAAGCAAGTCATTTTCATAGATCATGATGAGTAATGGTCTCAGAACAGAGTCCTGTAGCACTCCACTGGTCAGCTTAACCCCTTTTGAGAAGGCGCCTCTGACATTCACCCTTTGCTTCCACTTAGATAATCTTCTATCCAATGAAGGAGTTTTCAACTTAAACCTAATTGGTGATCCAGCTTCTTAATCAATGCCCATGTGGTAGAGTATCAAATGCTTTCTGGCAGTCCAGATACATACACTCCACCCAGCCCTCCTTATTGTCTAAGACAGAGCTCTCTCTCTCAGAGAAATCTTATATGAGTTTTTTACAGGACCTCCTTTGCTTAAAACTATGTTGTCTCACTTAAGTAATTTCTCCTCTATAGAAAGTCATCATTTTGCTTTCTGCTTATCTTTTCCAGAACCTTATAGACCACACTCATCAGTGGGACTGGTTTGTAATTCAGTGCATGTTCCTGGTGTCTTGTCTTATAGACAGGTGTGACATTTGCCCTCTTCCACCTACTTGGCATTCTGCCTCTCTCCATCGACATTTTCAACACTAGTTCAAGAGATCTAGTGGTGAAATTTCATCCAAACCATGAGTCTTGTGTGGGTCTAAACCTTGTAGTATTTTGTTTATGTCTTTCCTCGATATTTCAAAGCTTTCTAGACCCTCCGCTCCATTGGTGGGGCTATACTTTTTCCATTGCAAAGACACTTTTGAACATGTTATACAGTTTCTCACATATCCTTTCCTCTGAATCCCTTAGTCTGATTAGCCACTCTAACTGATAATCTATTCCTGAGGAATTTATGACAAATTCTTGATTTTCTCCTACTTTGTCCACAACAGTCTTTTCACGGTTTCTTTGTTACTTATTTTTTACCTTGCTATACTAGTTCCTTGCTTTCTCATATCAAGCAAAATGTGGCCTGGCTGCTACAGCATATTTTGAAGCTCTGTTGCTTTTTGACATCGATGATTAAACCAATCTTCCCTCTTTCTTAACATTCCCTCCATATTTAAAGGAAGAGGTACTAATGTTCCTACTCCTTCATTGGACATTTCACAGAACCTTTCACCACAAAGCCATGGTTCTTGGCTACTGAATTCCATTTCCAAATCTCTGCTAGCAATCAAATTCTTGAGGACTGTGCAGTTTCCAAGATTATATCTCCTCATCTCACCTCTGCTCTTTGATTCACTCAGTAACCATACAGTCAAACTTGAGGACTATATCATCACTTTTTCCAACAAGTGCATCTTATATAATATTCTCAATATCTATACAAGTATGGATAAAAATAAGGTCAAGCAATAATGGTGTATCAGTCCCTCTCAACCAGGTTTGTGTAATTACCTATTTGTACAATATTAAGAGAAAGTTTCAAGGAGAAAGTGTCACGCATGGGACCCTATCTCTTGTACATTCTCTGTTATCAAACATCTTCTCATAATACTATAAGATGTCTACATTAACCATGTCTTCAGTCATTTTATTCCATTCAACTACCACTCTTATACTACTGAAAAAGTACCTCTCTACATTTTTTTCTACAAGTTTTTTGCTCAATTTCATGCTGTACCCTCTAGCTGTCCTATCTCTATATCTTTTGAAGAACTGTTCACTGTCTATGTGTATGTGTGTGAACATTTATGATCACTTCAGTATATGGAAGAGAAACATTTTAATGGAGATCTTATTTCCAACATTAAAAGGTCCTGTTGGTTACCAGTAAAAGAAAAAATACAGCACAGCCAAAATACATACCGTTATATGAGGGTATCGTGGCTGAGGATCTCCCAGTTGAACATCTATAAGATGAACCTCGGTCAAATTCTTCGTCTTCGGGGCCCCAAGGTCGGTTGTGGTCTGTCATTCGGGAAGGTGCTGACAACAATATTCAACAGATATCTAAATCATATTTCTAAATGAGTTATTAGATATTTACTTCTAAGTTTTACTTCTCGAGTTTCAAAAATGCAAAAATGCATCTTACCAGTAGATGAAATTATTTTCTAATAGAAAATTCCATGGAAGGGAATGCATAGTTAGAGACACACAAAGATAAGCTGGCATGACTTCAAACATGAGTTAACAAAGGTAAAAATAACTTTGCTCCAAAAACTTGAAAGGCAATGTGTTTTAGTCGAAAAACCCTATGAACCTATCTATTCATCTATCATCCTATTCTACTTCCACAAACTCAGAATGAAACAGGTACACAAAACCCTAAACATGAAAAACACTTCGATAAATGGGATCTAAACAGAATGCCTGATTATAAACAAAGAAATGAGCTATTAGGGACAAACCTAACGTTTCCATTTACAGATTATCTCATTGTTGGAAAGGAGCAGTGATTGCTTACTCAAGCAAAATCTAAAAATATAATCTCAATACAAAGAGGCAACATTAACTTTTAAACAGAGGCCCGCATTTACAAAATGCACTACAGGAAAATGTTCGCTCACATCAAATGATGCAATAAATTTTCCTATCACTTTTGAAATGTCCAGCTGATTTATCCTACTACTTTTAGCCTGTAGAGGTCTTGTTCTATGCCAAGAAAGAATAAGAAAATATTTTGCTTTTTTTTAGCACCCCCACAATCACTATTATAGGGGCATGGCTGTCAACTTGAAGGTTCAAAATACATAATGGCACTGTGGAAAATATGTAGACTGTTGGATGACATAAGGTATGATGAAGAATTATCATATGCATCAGGTGGTATGGAAAATGAAGAATAACTTGAACTATGGAGAACAATGTCACATGTCTTTTGGAATTCTGTATACAAACAATCTACCCAGCCTTCTCTATCTATCTATATTGCTGATGCCTGTTCCCTCTGGAAACTCTCTCGAGGGGGTGGCCATGGCAAAAGTCTCCATAACAGGTGAACTCTACTTTCACTTCTTTACCTTTAGCACCTTACTCTTAACATGTCACACAGAAATCAAGAGGTTCCTAACACATGACCTCCTTTCCCTGAAACCATCATCTTTGTAACTTCAAAATTTTTTGCCAGTGCAAGAAATCATCTAATTGCTCTTTGACTGCCTTTACCAGTACTTTACAGACCAAACTCATCAGGGACATTCTTCTGTGGTTCAGTGTATCTTCCCAGTCTCCTTTCTTAGGGAAAGGTATAATGTTTGCCTTATTCCACTACTCTGGCACACTACCTTTCTCTAGTAATATCCTGAACATTTCAAGCTGTCTGTTGAGTTTATCTGTTGACAGTTACAGCACATATAGAGATACTTCATCAGGACTATGACCTTTGTATGGACCAATACCCTTTATCATTCTGATCACTTTCTTTTCCTGATATTTCATTGCTTACTAAGACCTCCCTATTTCATCTCAGTGGTGTTGGGGCAACAGTGTCTTCCAATGTGAAAACACCTTCAAACATGGTATTCAGTTTCTTGCACATCCTTATATCATCCTTTACAACTCTTCCCTCTGAATCCCTTAGTTTTAAATGCCCCTTATTAACTAACAGCTTACTACTGATGAATTTACAAAATTGCTTTGGATTGTTTCCTGCCTTGTCCATATCACTCTTTTCAAAGTTTCTGTGTTTGTCCTTTTTTCTATCCTACTATACTTCTGCCATGCTCTCTTATAACCTACAAGTTGCGGCTGGCTAAGGTAACAGTTCTATCTCAGCCTCCGTACACTGATAAATTGGTTTGCTTTATAACGTCTTTTACTGAATCACTCTCCTCTCTTTATAAACCATTCTTCTGTGTTTTAGGCTAAAGGTAAGCAGGTTTCTACTCCCCCTATGTAAATTTCAAAGAACCTGCCATCATAGCATTGAAGTTCTTGGTTAATGAATTCCACTTCCTAATCTATATCATCAAAGAAAATGTTCAAGTTTGCATGGTTTCCATAATTCCAACTCCTATCTAAGTCTGATATCATTACTGCCCTTCATATGTCCTCATTTACCAAAAAATCACGCTTAAGCATTACAAGATCACATACCCTGTTGGTATACCATATATAACTTTTTCAATTTCCACAATACTATGAACGAAGACAAGATTCATTAACACCAGTATATTATTTATTCTGATCCTAATGTTCTCAGTAGCATCATTTTGTGTTCAGTGTATCAATGAACACAATTCAGTTTGTTAAAGGAAGTTTTCCTGTATACACTTAAGAGCTTGTGCCTCCATGAGCATCTGACTTCCCTCAGTCTATCTCTTTATACCTGTTATGCCCTTTATCAATACTTTATCGTGTGTGCAGTGCATATTTCACTGAGAATGTAAGTACCTATTTATACTGTTCAAGGAGGGAGTTTTGTACCCATGGGGTGCCATCTTGTGTGTGTGTGTGTGTGTGTGTGTGTGTGTAATTACCTAATTGTACTGTGCAGGGACTGAGTTTTACTTTTACACTCATGGGGGTCCTAATTCTTGAACATTCTGTACTAGTAAACAACTTAAAATCTATGTATATTGTCAACATTAACCACATCCTCAATGAACTCACTCCATTCATCCACCACTCCTATACCATAAAAGCACTTCTTTACATCTTTTTAAAGAGTTCTTGATTAATTTCACATTACATATTCTGATTGCTCTATGCCTACATCTCTCAAAAAACTGTTCACCAAATATGTCACAGATCTGTTTTAAAAACTTAAAACAGATAGGTAATTACACATAACCACACACACACACAAACAAACACAAGAGATGAGGCCCTGTGAGTATAAAACTCCCTCCCTCTGCAGTACAAATAGGCAACACAAGGATTTGTATGTGGCATTTATGGATCTACAGAGAGCATTTGATAGGGTTGATAGAGATGCCTTATGGAAGGTCTTAAGGAAACATGGTGAGAGAAAAAAGCTTTTAGATGTAGTGAGAAGTTTTTTATCAGGAGTGTAAGGCATATGTACAAGCAGAAAGAGAGGAGAGTGAATGGTTCCCAGTGAAGGTTAGTCTGTAGCACAGGTATGTGATTTAACCACGGTTTGTTCAGTTTGTTTATGGATGGGGTAGTGAGGGAGGTAAATGGAAGAGTCTTAGAGGGAGGGGCGAGTATGCAGTCTGTCAGGGATGAGTGGGCCAGGAAAGTCAGTCATTTGCTGTTTGCTGATGATACAGCACTGGTGAAAGACTTGAGTAAGAAACTGTAGAAGTTGGTGCCTGAGTTTGGAAGTGTGAGAATGGTGGAAGTTGACAATAAATGTGAATAAAAACAAGGTTATTAAGTTTACTAGGGTTGAGAGACAGGTTAGTTGGGGTGTGAGTTAGAAAGGAGGAAATTTGGAGAAAGTGAAGCGTTTAAATACCTGGGAGTGGACATGGCAGTGAATGGAACCATGGAAATAGAAGTGAGTCATAGAGTGAGTGAGGGGGAGAAGGTTCTAGGTTCGCTGAAGAATGTGTGGAAAGAGAGAACTTATCTGGGAGGACAAAAATGGATATGTTTGAAGGTACAGCAGTCCTACCAACATAATATGGGCATGAGACATGGGATATAGATAAGTCTGTGTGGAGGAGGATGGGTGCGTTGGTGTGAGGTGGTTTGATTGAGCAATGAAATGGTAAGAGAAGTTTGGAAATAAAGAGTGTGGTTGAGAGAGCTGAAGGGGGTGTGTGCTGAAATGGTTTGGACATATCGAGAGAATGAGTAAGGAAAGGTGGACAATGTGGATACATGGATACATGTGTCATAAGTGGAAGGAACAAGTAGAAAAGAGAGGGCAAACTGGACATGGAAGGATGGAGTGAAATATATTTTGAACATTTGGGGCCTGTACATGCAAAAGGGTGAAAGGAATGTATAGGATAGAGGGCACTGGAACAATGTGGTATACTGAGGTCAACATGCTGTCAGTGGACTGAACCCGGGCATGTGAAGCATCTGTGGTAAACCATGGGAAGGTCTGTATGGTCTGGTTGTACATAAAAGGCTGTAATTTTTGTACATTACATAAGACAACTAGAGAATGGATGTAATGGGATGCAGCCTTTCTTCGTCTGTCCTTGGCACTACCTTGCTAACACAGGAAAAAGTGATATAGTTGTGGGAGTGAGTGATAGTGTAAGGAAGTAAATTCCAGACTGACGTGGGTAAAACTAAAAGTGGATGGTGAGATATGGGTGATTATTGGGGCTTATGCACCTAGTCATGAGAAGAAAGATCTTGAGAGGCAAGTGTTTTGGGAGCAGCTGAGTGAATGTGTCAACAGTTGTGGTGCACAAGACTGGGTATTGTGATTTAAATGAGGTGAGTAATGTGGCAGGTGAGGGTATAAATGGTGTACATGGGGTATTCAGTGTTGTGAATGGAAATGGTGAAGAGCTCATGGATTTGTGTCCCGAAAAAAGACTTGTGATTGGAAATACCTGGTATAAAAAGAGACTTGTGATTGGAAATACCTGGTATAAAAAGAGAGATATTCACAAGTATATGTATGTGAGTAGGAGAGATGGTCAACAGGCATTATAAGATTATGTATTAATTGACAGGCATGTAAAAGAGAGACTTTTGGAGGCAAATGTGCCGAGAGGAGCAGCTGGTGGGATGTCTGATCACTGTCTTGTGGAGGTGAAGATGAAGATTTGTAGACATTTTCAAAAAAGAAGAGAGTGGTGAGAGTACGTGAGCTTTGAAAGGAGATTTGTATGAAGAAATATCAAGAGAGACTGAGCGTAGAATGGCAAAAGGTGAGAGCAAATGAAGTGAGGAGAGTGGGTGAGGAATGGGATGTATTGGGGGAAGCAGTGATGGCATGTGCAAGAGATGTATGTGGCATGAGAAAAGTGGGAAGTGGGCAGGTTAGGAAGGGTAGTGAGTGGTGGGATGAAGAAGTAATGTTTTTAGTGAAAGAGAAAAGAGAGGCGTTTGGACGATACTTACAAGAAAGGAGTGCAAGTGACTGGGAGATGTATACGAGAAAGTGGCAGAAGGTCAAGAGGAAGGTGCAAAGGCTGAAAAAATGGGCAAATGAGAGTTGGGTAAGAGAGTATCATTAAACTTTAGGGAGAATAAAAAGATGTTTTGGAAGGAGGTAAATAATGTGCATAAGACAAGAGAACAAATGGGAACATTGGTGAACAGGGCAAAAAGGTAAGTGATAACAAGTAGCACTGGAGTGAGGAGGAGATGGAGTGAGTATTCTGAAGATTTGTTGAATGTGTTTGATGACAGAGTGGCAGATGTAGGATGTATTGGTCGGGGTGATGTGCGAAGTGAGAGTCAGGCATAGTGGTTTGGTGGACAGAGAGGAGGTAGTGAAAGCCTTACAGAAGATGAAATCCGACAATGCAGCAGGATTGGATGGTATTGCAATAGAATTTATTAAGAAAGGGGGTGACTGTGTTGTTGATTGGTTGGTAAGTATATTCAAAGTATGTATGGATCATGGTGAAGAGCCTGTGGATTGGCAGAATGCATGTATAGAGCCATAGTACAAAGGTAAAGAGGATAAAGGTGAGTGTTCAAACTACAGGGGTATAAGTTTGTTGAATATTCTTGGAAAACTCTATGGAAGGGTATTGATTGAGAGGGTGAAGGCATGCACAAAGCATCAGATTTGGGAAGAACAGTGTGGTTTTAAAAGTGGTAGAGGATGTGTGGATCAGGTGTATGCTTTGAAGAATGTACTTGAGAAATACTTAGAAAAACTGATGGATTTGTAAGTAGCATTTATGGATCTGGAGAAGGCATATGATAGGGTTGATGAAGATGCTTTGTGGAAGGTCTTAAGAATAAATGGTATGGGAGGTAAGCTGCTAGAAGCAGTGGGAAGTTTTTATCAAGGCTGTAAGGCATATGTACAAGTGGGAAAAGAGGAGAGTGGTTGGTTCCCAGTGAAAGTCAGTCTGGGGTAGGGGTGTGTAATGACCCCATGGTTGTTTAATTTGTTTATGGATGGGGTGGTTAGGGAGGTAAATGAAAGAGTTTTGAAGAGAGGGGCAAGTTTGCAGTCTGTTGGGGATGAAAGGGCCTGGGAAGTGAGTCAATTGTTGTTTGCTGATGATACACCTCTGGTAGCTGATTTGAGTGAGAAACTGCAGAATTTGGTGAAAGAGTTTGGAAAAGTGTGTAAAACAAGAAAGCTGAGAGTAAATGTGAATAAGAGCAAGCTGAGAGTATATGTGAATAAGAGCAATTATTAATATTAAGTTCAGCAGGGTTGGGGGACAAGTTTGTTGGGATGTAAGTTTGAAAGGAGAAAAATTGGAGGAAGTGAAGTGTTTTAGATATCTGGGAGTGGACGTGGCAGTGAATGGAACCATGGAAACAGAAGTGAGTCATCCTGCGGGGGGAGTGGCGAAGGTTCTGAGAGCAATGAAGAATGTGAAGAAAGAGAGAACCTTATCTTGGAGAGTAAAAATGGGTATGTTCTAATTCATTCTGTCCCATGCACACACCTTTGCCCCCTTGTATGTTCAAGCCCCATTCATTCAAAATCTTTTTTACCCCATCTTTCTACCAATTTGGTGTCCTCCTTCTCCTTGACCCCTCCACTTCCAATTCATACACATCTGATACACAAATATCCTCTCAGTCAACCTCTCCTCACTCATTCTCTCCATAAATCCAATCCATTTCAGCACACTCTCTACAGCTTGCTCAACCACACTTTCATTAATTACCACATCTCTCTCTTACTGCATTACTATTTCCTCAATCAAACCACCTAACACCACAAACTGTCCTCAAGCATTTCATTTCCAACACATCTACCCTCCTCTGTACATCCTCATCTATATTCCATACTCACAGACATATATATCCTCTCAGTTAACCTCTCCTCACTCATTCTCTCCTAATGTTCAAACTATTGCAGCACAACCTCTTCAGGTCTCTTAACCACACTCTTTTTATTGCCACATCTCTCTCTTACCACATTAGTATTTACTTGATCAAACCATCTCACACCACAAATCATCCTCAAACATTTCATTTCCAACACATCCACCCTCCTGTGCACATCCTTATCTGTAGCCCATGCTTCACATACACACTTCTGATACACATATATCCTCTCTGTCAACCTTTCCTCACTCATTCTCTCCATATGTCCAAACCATTTCAGCATATCCTCCTCAGCACTCTTCACCAGTCTTTTTATCAACACACCTTTTTCTTAACCTTTCATTATCTACTTGATTAAACCACCTCACACCACAAACTGTCCTTAAACATTTCATTTCCAACACATCCACTCTCCTCTGCACAACCTGATCCACAGCCCGTGCCTCACATCCATAAAACATTGTTGGGACTACCATACCTTCAAACATACCCAACTTTACCCTCCCAGATAATGATATTTTTCAATTTCTATCATAAACACTTTTTTTAAGTATGTAAAATAGAATTATGTCATACTGGCTACTCATAGATTTTCCCTCTGTTCATTTGAAACAGTAAAACTTTATCAAGTATGGGTCTCAGGATTTATCAAGGTCCAACTGCATTAAGACACATTTTGTATTTTCTTTAAGATTATATCTAATACCATTCTCATCTTTTTTCATACTTACTTGCCCTTCCTGTATCAGTAAGGTAGTGTCAGGAGCTGATGCCTGAACCTTTGGCTCCTTCTTTTATCCAATTTGGAAAGTTAATATAGCAAAGAAGGACTTCCATTCTCAACTTCCATCCCTCTAGGTCACCTTTTACAACACCTTTGAGATACAGGGATAGCATTCCTTCTCCCCTATTACCATGGATAATTAAAAAAGGTGTCACACGATATCTATGGAGTGTGGTATGAACACACACATGGTTCTTTTCTTTAGCAACATACCTATTACAACCTTAAAGGTTTTCTCTCATGTACCATCTTCACACTATTTTTGCAGGCTTAACTATTTCATGCTAATTTGCCATTTTCAAATATTACACTACCTTTTGTTGACTGCTTTATGTCATTTCCATAAAATCTGTTGCTACTCCCTACTTCTGTCTTTCTATGTTATATTCTGATCCCTATTACCATTTTTCCCATGTTTTTTCAAGAACAACTCTTATTCCTTTTCACACAAATCTTATTTTAAAGCCCAAGCAAGGGGTTTCTGCTTCTTCGATAACCAAGTAACATTCATAAGCCTTCAACATGCATTTTGTGTACTACTACTGGATCTTGGAGGGTGCTGAACAGTGTTTCTGAGCTTTTGGCAACTCCAAATAGTAAGCTGACTACTGAAAGAAGTGTTTGAGGAAGAGTCTACACACATCACTGTGCTCTGATTGCAAGAAATGCTTTTATGATGTTAAGGAGACAAACAGACTGGGAAATCATTTAATGTCTGTGTTCAACAAAACATATGACTGCTTCTAGGTGATTAGCCATTTGATAGTCCTCTACTGACAGTTCTGTCTTCTTATTTACTGTCATATGTTTGTGTATGGTTTCCATAAAAGCTGTGACACTTTTCCTTTTTTCTCTACAGCTTTCTTCATTACTGGTCTAATATAGTAAAAAAATTTGTTCCAGTTTCCGTGCCCCATATTGGCAGTTATGTAAACAAAGAAGAATCATGTATTATGTAAATGATGTTTGTACATAAGGAAGAATCATGTATTATGTAAATGATGTTCAAGAGAAAAAAACTCACATGCATTGAGGGAAGACCCAAAGCGTAATTTGTTTCCAGGTTCACGATCAGCAGCTGGTGATCGTGATGCATTACGTGGGTCAAGGTGGGTGGCCTTCCATGCTCTGATTTTTTCTCTTTCTTTAACTTGCTGAAGGAATACTTTACCAATACCAGTTGCAATCTTGCTCAGTTCTGCTTCTTCTCTCTGTCAATAGACAAAAATCTGGTCAATATTCTGTTGCAGTCTTGTTCCTTATAACAATAACAAATAACTACATTTTATGAGCTTTCCAAGCTCTTGGCAAGCACTGGAATTCTCATGCAATCATTCTAACTATCATTTGTATACAATATCACCGAGACTATCCACCAAACTTCCATATTTTCCAGTCTTACTCCTCTACTCATGCCTGCAGCCATATTCAACAGTAGAGGTCATGAAAACTATAATAAAAAATATGAGTGAGATAATGCATCCTTGTTAAAGCTAAACTTTGACACTGAAACATTCATTTTTCTATTGATTTAAAAATATGCTACATTTTTCATGAAAAAAAAGACATACAGATATACATTATTTACATCAAATCCAAGACATTCTGACATATTAAGTATTCAAATATCAAATGTTAACTGACATTTATATGTCCTCATTTAAATATTCAAATTTCAAATGTTAACTGACATTTATATGTCCTCATTTAAGTATTCAATTATCAAATGTTAATTAACACTGATATGTCTTCATTTTACATACAGTAAAAGCCTAATTTGCAATTTTCAGTAAATTTCAAGCAGTGCATGAGCGATACTCTTATTTTACATATTATGTAAAATAATGAAAAAATTAATAAGCTATTGGATATATAGACAACAGCCTTGAAAGTGAAACAATTTCAAAATGTGTAAAATAAAAATCTAATCATAAATTACTTCCTTCTTATCTTATTCAATTTAATAAAAAAAAATAATACTTGTTCATCACTCCTGCCATTGTGAGGTAGTACTAGGAACAGTCAAACAATGGCCTCATTTTCTTACATCCACTGTCTAACTGTCTTGCATAGCATATCCAAATGAAAGTGCACTATCCTCAGCCAAGCCCTACACACCATTCTGAAGTTACCCCTAATCATTTCACTTCCTATACACCACATTGCTTTATTTCATTCCATTTTATGCATGCCTCTCATCTGCAAAACATTCAGGCCACAATACATCAAAGCCTATTTCACTTCATCCCTCCATCTCCTTGGGTTCCCCCTGCTTCTGATATGTGGATCTTATTAGTCTAGCCGTTCTTCAATCATCCCCTCTGTATGCTCAAAATATTCAAACACACCCCGACCAACTCTTACAATCAGACTGACCCTTACTACCACAGCTCCCACCTAGATTGTTGTTCCTTACACGATCAACTTGATTCACAACACGTATTTTCGTTGGGAGTTTCATCTAAGATGCATCTACCTTCTTCTATTCTTTTGGACTTATGGCCCAAGACTCATATCAATACAAAATTGTTAGGTTTACTAAGACTTCAGACAGACCTATCTTTGCCTTATTAGATACTTTCCTCTCCTTATGTGCACTCCTCACTGCACTAATAACCTTGGGTCCTTCTCCAACTCTCTGATTCACTTCAGCTTCCCCGATTTCATCAGCTGCTATGTCCACTTCACCTCCTTCAGGATTTCTCCATTCAAGCTAACAAATCATACAATTTGCACACCCCATTACTATACTTTTGTTCACACTAACTCGAAACTTCCTTCTTTCACAGAATCCCAAACTCAGAAAACAGTTTCTAAAGTTTCCTTCTCGAGTCTGCCAACATAGCTGTGTCTTCTGCAAAAAGCAACTGACTCACCACCCAGCCCCCCTAATCAAACTATAGACCCAACCCTCACTCCAAGGCCTTTGCACATACCTTCCTTATCTCCTTAGCCATGAACAGATCAAACATCCATGAAGATATGCACATATCCTAAAATCAGGGTTACCTTCATTTGGAACCACTCACCCTACTCCCTTCCTACTTGCACACACACCTAGAAAAAAAAAAAAAAAAAAAAAAAAAAAAAAAAAAAATATATATATCTCTCTCTCTCTCTCTCTTCCTTACATGAAATGGCTGTCCTCCTACACCATATGTTTGTAACAACTTCAACAAGGCATTTCTCCAAACTCCATATTTGCCACATACAATTCCCTGAACTTTTCCATGTATTTTTCATATAAATTCTCCAAAACAAACACTTTGTCCACATATCCTCTGTCTCCTGAAACTACAATGCTCCTACCCAATCTCATGCTCTGTCCAAGTCACTTCCCTCTCAATCACCACTCTCCTGTACACTACCAGTTACACTCAACAAAATAATACCTTTGTAATTCAACCATTCACTTTTGCCCCCTTGCTTATCTATAACAGCACCATACATGAATTCTGCGTCCTCAGGTACATCATCTTGGGCCATGCTTACATTAAAAACCCTAACAAATCAACAACAATGTCACCTCCAATTCAAAAACTCAAATTCAGTGCTATCTATTCCTGCCACTTTCCCACACTTCATCTTATGCAAGGCTTTCCCCACCCCACTTTTCACTAAACCATTCAACATGACACTCTCATTCCACATACAACCTCATCCATAACAAAACAGATCTACCACCATACCATCTGGAATATTCAACAATCCTTCAACATACTCTTTCCATATCTTTATATGACATTATAATATATAGTATGTTCATTATTTACCACTTATCAAGAACTCACAGAGAGAAACAAATGTATTTCATCTGTGTTAGGCCAATGATATAAGTACCTTTAATTTAGGATCTTCAGCCATGGAGTCATCCTCCAATTCAGTGCCCTCATCAGTTTCATCGATGCTCACTGCTTTATTACTGCCTGACCATCTCCGCCGCCGCTCTGAAACATCTGCCAGTGAGGCGAGAGCCACACCCATCATGGTAGTTAGTTCAAAACATAAGCACAACACACAACACTGGCTGGGAATCTCGGAGTAGTATATTTATGGAACACAAAAGGAACCATGAACATGAGTTTCCTTAAATACCACCAAAGGGATTCTTCCAGCATATTAACAACACAGAGCTTTGAAACACTGATTTTGGTGATGAAATAGCAACTTTGAATTAAGATAACCATCTAGTCTTAAATATGTATGTCATACACTTAGGACCAGAGAAACTGGATCACCAGGCAGAAACAACTGGGAGACTCCTTCAAAGCATAGATTATCTTGTTGGATGGGAATGCAGGACACACATCAGATGAGCCTTCTCAAAATAGGATGTCACCAGTAGACTGCCATAAGGTTCTGTTTGGGGACCATTACTCTTCTTGATCATTATGAATAACTTGCCAGAAGGTATGGAATCCTACCTGAATATGTTTGCAGATGATGCAAAAGTCATGAGGGAAGGGAAAAGTGCAAGGGAATGCATCATTTACAAGGAAACCTTGACAGGATCCAAAGCTGGTCATACTCATGATTAATGAAGTTCAACCTTAGTAAATGTAGAGAAATGAGGATGAGTCACAGAAAAGGTCTTGACATGATCATCATCTTGAAGGAAATAAGCAGCAGGAACTTAAGTGTGAGAAGAATTTGAGAGCTGACATCATCCCTAACCTCTCACCAAAGACCCACCTTAATAGTTAAGGAGAACAACTGTCTGTTGGCAAATATCAGAATTGCAGTCATGTTGAGTGATAAGAAAATATTCAGCAACTGTTCATGTTTTTCATAAGGCCACAGCTAAAACATGCTTCTCACATTTGGTCTTTTTTCATAAGGCCACAGCTAAACCATGCTTCTCACACTTGGTCACCACACTTAAAGAAGCACAAAGAACTAATGAAGAAGGTCCTGAGGATAGCAAAAAAGAAAGTACCAAAATTAAGAAAAATGAGCTACAGAGAAAGGTTAGAGGCCTTAAATCAGCCCATCTTGGAAGACAGCAGAGTGATGGGTGACCTAATAGGAACCTTTATGATTCAAAACAGAATGAAGATGGAGACAGTGAACAATTCCTCAAAAGATGTAGGGACAGGACAACCAGAGCACACAACATAAAAGTAAACAAGAAACTTGTTAAAAAAGATGTAAAAAAAATACTTTTATAGCATAAGAAAGATGCGTGAAAGGAATAAAATGCCTGAAGATATGGCTAATGCACACTGCATATAGAAATTCAAGATGCTGTATGATAGAAGAGAATGTTCAACCCAATAAGTATAAAACTCCTTCCCCATATAGCATAAATATGTAATTACAAGATATGTGCTGATGTTTTCCACATAATTTGAAATATCCCAGAGCAGCCATGAACCATATATACAAACCACATTTACTAACCAGCAATATTCACCTTTTTCAAAGATCTCACAATTATCAGCTGCTCTACTAACACCACAGAGGAAGGACCCACACTGAAGCATGCATCTGGCAATCACAAGAGCCACCAGCATGTCTGGCAGCTGCAAATGTAAATCCAAGGTGACATGGGAAGAAATAGAAGCAGTTTTGACACAAAGGAGAGATAAAGATGAATATTATGATAATGATGGACTTTTATCTGGACTCCTTTATTGCTAGACAATAATCATATTGAGGCCTTCTTTAACTTTATCCCATCCACATTATTTTGAATTTGCTTGGGTTGAATTTTATCAACCATGTACGAGACCAACTTTGGAGTCAGTCTAGGTCCCACTTTAAGCTGATGCAATTCTCCTCACTTTTCTCTTCCCTCTTGACTTCTGCATCATCTGCAAACATACTCAGGAAGGAGACCATACTCAGGCATGTCATGTACACAGATCACTAAGAGTAATGATCCCAATACAGATCCCTGGGGCACTGCACTAGTAACCTCCTACTATCTGGAGATGGCTCCTCTTCTTCCTGCCTTTTATTCCAGCTTCTTAACTGGCCTCCAAAGTGGTTCAGTGTCAAATATTTTCTGGCAGTCAAGTTATGAACAATCTACCCAGTCATCTATTTTGTCTGAGGCAGAGCTCACACAGAAATCAAAGAGGTATGTTACGACCCCTATCCCTAAGACCGTGTTGCCTCTCGCTTAGGTAATTCATCCTCTGCAGAAAGTCACCCAATTGATTTCAAATTAATTTTTCTAGTTCCTTACAGACTACACTCATCAAGGAGACTGGTCTGTAGCTCAGCACCTCTTCCCAGTCTCCTTTCTGGGTTTGACGTTTGCCCTTTTCCACTCCTTTCGCACTCTGTCTTTCTCCTACAACATCATGAACTGTATTTCAAGAGATATGTCTAGCATATCTGCACATATCTTCAGCACATATGGTAAAGCTTCATCATAACCACATGACTTGTACAGGGCAAACCTTTTAGTATTCTGTTAATATCTTTTCTAGATATCTTAATGTGTTGTAAAGTCTCCTATCCATCCCATCTCAATAGTAATGGGACTGTAGTGTCTTCCATTGTTTAAACACTTTTAAACTTGTTATTCTGTCCTCACATTTTCTTGCATTGTCCTCAACTATCTTTCCCTCTGAATTCCTTAATCTAATTAAGTGTTCTTAAACTGACAATCTACTTCTGATAAATTTCTGGAAAAGTTTTGGATTTTCACCAGACTTATCCACAATATTCTTTAAAAATTTCTTTGTTCTTCCTTTCTATTTCTGCTATACTCATTCCTTGTTCTTGTATATCTTGCCTGAGATGGCTGACTGGAATGTCACCTGTGTCTTCACCACTGCATATCTCTAAGCCCCCTTGCATTCTGATATCTTTGATTAAACCATTCTTATCTTTTTAAACCATCCCTCTGTATTTGATGCTAGAGGTAAAGATGCTCTTGCTCCTTCATCGTCAGTTTCACATAACCTTTCATCACAATTCCCTGGTACCTTTATTATCAATGCTTACCCTACTTTGAGAAGTGCATGGCCTACTGCTTTATGTACCATTCCAACTGTTCCTTTGTAAACGTTGCAGTATATTTTTTCTGGATCAATAAAATTCTTTACAGGATTATATATCAACAACTCTGCACTTCTTTCCTACAGTTATCCATCCCATTATGTACTGTCTGCATGGCCCAACTACTAATGTTTTTCTGAAAATTAAGTTTTCTTTTATTAGAAGAGCCAAACCTTCTCTTTTCCTCCTTAATATCATGTAATACTTTGGACAGAAAAGGTGAGATCTTATGTCTTTTGTAAGCTTTGATTCCAAGTCCAATTATATCGTGTGTATTTTCCCTTATATGGTTCTTGAATTCTGACTCTTTACCATACACTACTAATCCATCAACATTAGCATACAGTATATTCAGTCAACCAATACCACTGTCTAACATTCCTGACCTCTCTGCAGCACTGGCAGGGGAGGTCTGCTTCCCTCATGTGGTGTACTATGTATTTTGACTTTTAACTATATTCATTGCTTTTTCCCTCTCTTTACTTGATCTATCACACTCTATGAATACATAACTGACTTCCATGCAGTTTTTGAGTTTCTTAGCATGTCTTAGTACCTCCCAGCTAGATAATTCCCAATCAAATGTAACCATAATTGGTTATCCCTTTATGTCTTGTTTATAACCATCAATTCTTTTTCTTTCCTTTGTCACTGAGTTTGCTTCTGGTAATTCCTACTGCCTTCAATAATCCTTAAATGAGCATTTTTTCTTCCTTTCTCTTTTGCCCTTTATTTGGTGTATATTCTTCCTATAGTCCAAAAATAATCAAGATTTACACCTGTTAAGCCCTTGGTTAACTAATTTTTCTAATTTATTTGCTATCCACCTTGCAACCAAGTCCATCAGTTTTGGTTCATCAACCTTTGTGCCTTTAGTTTTCTCTATCATCTCCCTTTTTGCTAACAAGCACTGATCCAGTATTCTCTGTACTTTACTGTACTTCTCATCTACCAGACTATAAATTTTGCTAATTCTTCTAACTCCAGCAGTACATACTATTCTATCTACAGCTTCACTCAGTAGCCTGGGCAAATTAGTTTCAATGTCCTCAGATTCCTGTCTCAGTGCATATGTCCTTTTCTAATTCTAATCTTTGGTTGGAAGTTCTAGTTATGGACAATAGTCCATATCAAGCCTGGGCCTTAACTGAAATATAAAGAGGCTAATTGAAAGGGAAAACGAATGTTTGAAGAAAGGTAAAACCTGTCTTTTAAAAAGTGTCAAGTCATAGTCAGTGCATGGTCTAGCTAATGGTGGGGAACACAAACCGCCACCTCTTGGCATCAAAAACCAAAGTAATACCTACAGAGAGGGAACGTGAACTTAACTGTGGCATGGGGTAAATGGATCAAGTTTTAAGGTTAACCTGAGATAGCTGAGAAGTCAGACCACTTTCAACTCAACTCTGTCAGGTAAGAATGCAGAGCTGGAACCACCCTATTATTATCAGCAATATATGTACTTAGTGTTAAAGGCTTTTCTACATGTTCAAGAGTCTCTAGGATATCCAAAACAGCCCCTTCTGAACTCTCACACTCTTCAATCATTTTATCTTCATTCCTCTGGTTACATGCTTTATCAAGCTCCTTAAATGATACCGATCTGTGCCCAAGACCATCTATCTTAATTTCTAATTCCCCAAGTTCCTCTTTTATTTCATGACACCTCTTGTGATCTTTTGGCTGATTTCTGAGTTTCTGTACTTCCATCTCTAACTGCATTAATCTCTGATTTTTTATTTCATCCAACATCTCCAATCTTTTATTCTCTAGGGATAAATGTCTTATCCCTTCCTCTTGCTTTTCTTGTGAATCTTGTCACAATTGCCAGCTCTTGATATTCTCCTATATCTAAATCCATTTCTGTCTAACATAAACTTGAGAAGAAAGGTAAAACTGAAACACCTCAGTATTGAGAAGCTGTCATAACATGACTGCCTTTAGTGGTCTGCTGTCCAAACTAACTTTTTTTTTTTTTTATGTTTAAATTTACTGTCTTATTTTCTTGGTTCAAGCAGTGTACAGATCTAAAACTGCTCCTTCATAAGAATAACACTGATACAGTTGGTTAACACATAAATAGGTTTTATAAAGGGAATTATTTTTCAATAAACAGTTGTCAGTGTTGCCATCAAGTAGTTTGTATTCTACCATCTACATATTTACTCACAGTGATACTTCTTTACATCAGTTCTTAATATATTTTTTCGCTCAGAAGTCACCCACTCAAAATGTTTGTTGTTTGGATATCTTTTAGAAGTACAGTAATTCAAACTTTTTCTTTGCTGAGTGGCAACACTCTAAGCATCTGATATAAGACTAATGTTTTCCCACTCCACTGTTACTGAAAACCCTAGAAACTGCACAATCAGACTTAATATTTAGTATTAAGGTGTGTTGAAATGGTTTGGACATATGGAACGTATGAGTGAGGAAAGGTTGACAAAGAAGATATATGTTTCAGAG
>JAYMFT010362870.1:0-38538 GCA_038088735.1 Panulirus argus
TTATTTTTTTTTTTATTTTTTTTTTTTTTTTTTTTTTATAGTCTTTCCTAAACAAATCTTTGTCATGGCCGTTTTCAAAGGCTTCAGCAAGTATTGTCTGGCATGTGGAGAAGGACCTGCTCGTGTTTGTAGAAAACAGAAAGAAAGTGATGCACATTAACCCTTGTTGTCATAAGTACAAAATAGATATTATATGTGACAACTGTATCACTTCTAAATATGATATGGCTTTCAGATGTGAGAGGACCATCCAAGGAGGCTTGAATAATGCCAGAGTTATTTCTTCCTCAAGGTAAGACTGTTTTTTCTCATGATTATAGCTTGATGAAGTTTACATCAAGATTATTCAGATGAATCTTAAGTGTTGACAATACTGTTTTGTAACTCATAGTTAGCAGATTACATAAATGCTGATTATCTCTACACACCCTAGCTTGAGTCAAATTATAATACTAATGAGATGAAATTATTATATACTTTGCTTTTCCTTACGTTAGTTTCTGTGAAACTGTACATTGGTAGTTTGATTTATTAAGTATATTTTACTTGATTTGTAGTTATTACCTAATCAGGGTCTTTTTTTGTACTTTATTTTTAGTATAGCAAGACTTGGCAGTGTGATATACTTAAATAATATTCTTTACTTGGTATTTATTTCCTATCATCAGTCAAGAGCATGCTTTAATTTGCTAATGCAGTAATCTCTATGATTATGCATAACCCATTTTGGCAATAGTTGTGTTTCAAACACTCTGGGAATAATCAAAGTATTGTCATAGATTTGAGACTAAGATGAAAATGGATGACAGCATTCAGAACAGGATACATGGCATTTACAGTCAGCATAATGAATCCTTCATATACCTGCTCTTGGCAACCTTACATTTTGTGATGTCGGATCGGACTTTTATTAACAGCTCTTGGTGTAGTTAGGTATTCTCACCATTCCCAATTGTGGATGTCGTGTAATGTTATTGTTATATTGGTAGCTTTGTCTTATGTACTTTGAAAGTTCATGTATTCTGAAAAGTAGAGAAAAAAAATGCTGAATATCTGAAAAACAGATTTTAGAAAATCAAAATTTGAGTTACACGAATGAAGATTATACTTGATATTAGCTACTACTTCTAACCTTTGCAATATTCAGAGGGTAAAGGAAATCGTGACATATCTCTTTGCTTGCCCTTTAGTCATCAAAGAATGTTGTTTATAAATCATTTTCTTCGCTTATGTTGCATTTCAATAGAATTTCTGCAAAGATTTATCTTTCCATTTTTCTGTTGGCATGTAAAACTTTGCTTCTTTTTTTTATATATATACTAAAATTCATTTGCCATTTGTGAGCCCAGTCTTTCAGTTTGCAAAAGTCAGCATGCAGTAGTAGGTGGGAGTAGATGTTTGGATTATGTTTTAGCTATAATTATATTTTTTAGAGTCATCTATGAATTTGATGTTTTACACTATAGCCCTTTGTCAATGTCATCAATATATAACATAAAGAGAGTATGTTCAAGGACTAATCCTTGTGGACTATTGATCACATCTCTTTGTTTATTGCCATTCAACCAATTTTCTGGCTAATGAAGTACAACACAATCAACATATTATTAATTAAATTGTGCTGGTAATCTTTTATGGGGGTTTTAATGAAGTGAAAGAGGAAGTAAATTATACTTACTACTTAATTTCATTATGTTGATTTTACATTATCACAGAAGAAATAAATCAGACTTGCTTGATATGAATAATTGAAATGAAAACAATGCTGTGAAAAGTTAATTAAGTAGTGATCTGCAGGCTGATTTACTATTTTTTCTTGAATGATAGTTACCATAGGTATCATAAGGTTAAATGAACAGTTTTTTCTGAGGAGAAAAGTATTACCTTTATTTAATATTTGCGTTATATTGGCACTCAAGATGTACTTTCCCTGGAAAATTTAATCAGAACCATCACAAACAAATGAAAAAGTTATGAAGTATCTCATAGTGACTCGGCTTGAATACCAGCCAACTTCTAGGAAAGGAGCTTTTATCAGTTCCTAGTTGAATGTATGAAGAGTTTTGAGTCTGTTTGATTAGAGGTCTGTTCCACTGTTTTATGTTGTAACATTACCATATGATGAAGAGAATTATGTTGATGCTGTCTGTAAACATCATTAAATTTACCCAAGTAACTCCCAAGAATTTACTTTTTATGAGGAAATCTAAAATATGGTTATGTCCAGCTGCAGTTTGCAAGTGTGGATGGACCAAAAAAGCTACCAGAGCATTAACCACAATCATGCTTGATACTGGCTCACTGTATCCCCAGTGACCAGCTCAGGAGCTGCTTGAGTATTTAGATTTAGATATATGTAATTTTTCCAAAATCAGCTTGTTTCATTTGCTCAAGATTCAAATAATTGAACTGAGTTGAAGTGGGCTTATAGAGCTTCATATGCCAGATGCTTTAGTTAACTTTGTGGTGTAACAAGACCTGAAGATAAACTAAAGTTATGTGAGATACCCATGCCAAAAGATGCTTTTTTTTTTCTCCTTTTTAATTTGCTGATTGAGAGCAGAGTAATGATTTATCTCTATGTCAGCATTTTGGAAACATAGTGGAGGCTGAAGTAGCAGTGCAGTGAAAGAAGTATTTTGTTTACCTTGATAATAAGGATAATTGATCTTAGAAACAATAATGCCTTAGGCATATGTAAAGTTTCAAGAGGCACCTGCCTCCCTAGGGGCCATTATGTTGGTTATTACGACTCTTAAGTTAGTGGCTGAGGTTTGTTTTTTATTTAAGATTTAATCTGCTCAAAGACCACTTCAAAACCAGATAACTTACTTCCCTGAGATCATTACATTATTATGCAAACATGCTTTGCAGGAATGGAATGAATAATACATCTGGAGGTAATACTCCTGTCAGCAGATCCAGACAAACTTCTTCAGTTGACTCTCCCCTCAGAAGAACATTGGAGAAGGCCTTCCTCAGTTGCTCAGACTCCCATGTTGCCTTACGCCCAAATTGTCGTGTAACAGGGGCTGTCAGTACACCTACCTCTGTGGAGGTGTCCATTGATGAAGCTGAGGACCGGTAAACATTGACTAGTTGGTCAGTTTTGTTAAATATATTCATTAGATTTTTCTTGGTATGTGAAATTCTTTAATAGGTTGCTATGATTTGGTGCTTGCTGGTAGTTGCATTATAACTACACTGGTATCTATAGATATAGGTGCATTTATTGTATTGGTTCTTGAAATTCCATAATCCATATGGACTATGATACCAAATACATTAGAACAGCAAAGCTCCCTACCTTTTACAACTGTTTGAGGTTATTACTTTGATGTATACTGTAGTAAAAGTTTGATTTATAATAGAAAATCCATTGGTTGTATCAGTGATTTATATCCCTCTGATGCAGTTGTTATAAAATGTTAGATTGTGAAGTAGTTTTACAGATATCTATCTCTGTCGTTGACAGGTGTACTTGAAATACATCATGAGTCTAGAGATATGAGATTCTCATATGTGTGTTTATACACAGCAGTTTAAGATTCATTAGGTATCAGAAACCTTTGATTGATGTAGCATATGAAATTAAACTTTTGGGAATGATGATATTTCCAGTAGCAATTTTCATCTGTCATTATGTAAGTAGTGAGACAAGAGGTTGTGAGATTACCTGAAGGGAAGACAGCTATTGCTATGAGTACGTAATTGATAACTTGTTAACCACAATTTTTTGCATCATACAAATATATCATTTATTATTAGGGGTCTTTGCTGTACATAATGATACAAGTGTTGAACTGTTATGATAGATAGATTATGCTTAATTTAGTTTTAAAGGCTGTAGATTTTTTTTGTGCAAGAAGTATAGATCTTATTTTGTTGATAGACTGGGATATTTGGTCTTTTCATTTTGTAATCAGAATTGCAAATAGTGAAAATAACAGATTGACTCCAGAGAGGAGTTCGAAGTTTAGATTATATTTTTTCCCCTTATAACTCATTCATTGCTTGAATGTATTTTTGGTGTTAGGTGAAAGGATGAAGTAAACCACTGGAACAAAAAATATTCTCACAGCAGATAGAATGCCAGGAAAATTGTTTGCTAATGTATGAATATTCATATTGATTTTTTGAAGTCCTGGCATACCCAAATGATGTTAACTGCATAAACAGCTAGTGACTGCAGTACTCTTATTATGTTATGTGAGATGATTAGAAAGCTGTAGTGGAATATTATATTTTTACCTCAACAGATGTGAAACATGAACCCTGTTTATTTCAAATTGAGGTTCTAGCAGTTCACTATGGGCTTTAAACAATTAATATATAAAGCATTTGTAATTCTAGTGAAGTTTTTGTCTAGTCAAAGCCAACATGAAAAGTGTAAGAATCAATGAAATACAAAGAATCAAGGTCCTCTTCATGGACATTTAAGGAATTTGAAGTGATTTATCAAAACTTTATTGAGCTGTTAGATGTAGTTATGTTAGCTGGCTGTACAACAGAATTTGTTTGCATGAATATCTTTATTATATAGGCTCAAGGACCCCTTCTCCAGGGTTTCCTGGAGCTTCAATGTTGCACTACAGTCAGGAGCCAGGAGAGGATGGACTCCTTTGGATTAAGAAGTTATTCAGCGAGAAAGTACTTAGATGATACAACCTCACCAAAAGTGACTTTTCATTTTCAGTGTAACCACAGGCAGGCAGAGTGTGGCAGTGCTAATGTGGGAAATAGCAAACAGGCAAGAAATAACGTTTTTCATACTTATTTATTTTCCGCATAAAAAATTAGTGCTACAAATAGATAAAGAATAGCCTCATTTATTAACATTCACACTCTGGGGGTCATGCATAATGTGCCCAAACCAGAGCTCCTATTTCCACAGCCAAGTCCCACAGACCTTTCTCTGCTCTCCTCTTACTGCTTCACATGCCCTGGTTCAGCCTGTTGACAGCTTATATGACACATTGCTCCAATTTGCTGTATTCCATGTGTGCCTCACACCCTCCTGCATGTTCAGGTCCCTGTCAGGTAAAGCATCTTTCACACCATCCTTCCATCTCTTCAGTTCTCCCTTCACCTTGCTCCATCTTCTTCTGGTATTTATAATTTATATCTTTTTAGTTAGCCTCTCCTTGCTCATCTTCTCCATATATCCAGACCATTACAGTACACCTTCTTCACCTTACTCATGTATACTCTCCTTACTGTCACACTTCTCTTGTACTCCTACATTACTTATTCAGTCAGCTTTCGTCACCACATATTGTCCTCAACTTTTTCACTGAGAGTGAAAAGTCACCTTTGGCAAGGATATATCATCATCACTTGACAAAATGGAGAACATTTCTTATTACTGAGTGTATTCCAGCCTTGGAGCTGCTGAAGCCCAGAAATTATGGGTTCCTGGGTTATAGCCCGAGGAATCCTTTGTGATAGGGGCTTTGGAGAAAGGTTGTATAATAATACTAATCTGTTTATGAAACTTTCTGTCTTCACCTATGACCCACATCATGATCTGATTATCTTGTGTAACTAATCAATCTCAAGATGCTGGATACTTTGAAGTTATGTTGTTTTATCATTAACTCACTCCCATCTATATTGGGAGGACCAAGTGTATTCTGGCATGTACATTTCTTTGGAGCTAATTTATGGAACTGGGTAAAGGGCAGGTATGTCCAGTTTCCTAGGATAGACTTGTGACTCTGTTACCCTAATACTTCACAAGTACTCATGATATTTTCTGCTGTTATTGTAATGTCAAAATTTGCTTTAAGACAGGTAAGTCACTAGCAGAGCTATCTATAAATACTTTAGAAATTGTAGTGCATGTTTTTCTTCAGAAAATGACCATAAGAGATATTTCCCATCTTTAATTAGAAATTTAAGGAATTAGATTCTGTTAAGCTTGGTCTTTAGCTTTGTTAACACCAGCTGGTTTTCACGTTTTATGAATTGCATCATTAACTTTCTGCATTAGTTAGAAGTGATAAATATGTATACTTTCAGATGTGTCAATTAATCATTGTGCATTTATAGCTCTTTACTGTTCAAATGATATATAGACTGTGGTAATCCTTTGAATTAAGAAGGATGGTCAACAGAGTAAATGATGGAACAGCAAAATGGTTTATACTCAAATGAATGAACTTGGAGTGAGGTGATTACAGAAAATGTACAGAAAGACTGAAAGTGTGAACTGGAAGGTTTCAGTGAAATTGATTAAGTGATAGGCTGTGAATGAGGCTGTGAATGTAGAGAAATGAGTGGGATGTGCAGAAAGAGAAGTGTTTATATATTTTGTGTAGTATATTGTACTTTAAAATGTGTAAAAATTTGGGACATTTAGTGAAAATATGGAAGGTGGTAGGATGAAAGGTCTCTGGAGTATTGCTATCCTATCCAAAAAAATTTCCCACATCTTTACAGGTTACAGGAATATTGTTGTAGTGGATGAAGTACCCTGTAGGTAGTGCCAGACTCCTCCTACTAGAGGTTGCTCCGTAAGTGAAGAGTCTTCTTTTGTGAGACTATATCTTCATTAGCTGACAAATGAATGTACTGTCTTGTCAAACATTTTTTCACTTCAAAGGAGTCCGTACTGTCCCTGTTACTGAGCGTAGCATATCCTTGAAGCTGCAGGAGCCCCATGACCCTTTTATGAAAAATTTCTTAGGGTTGTATACTAATGGTTATATACCTATTGCTTCTTTAAGGAAGAGGATTATCTTTCTTTTCTGAAAACAGATATTTATCCCTCAATTCTCTAAACTGAGTTGCTGGCATAAGATAGAACAATGCCAAGTGAAATTCTCAATGTCTGATTGATTTTCTTGAGGCTGCACTGCAGGAAAAGGGTAGTTATTAGAGTAAGGAGATTAGCATATTGAAGTTACCTCTGATATGATATAGCAGAGTATGGAATTTTTTTACATGGGGTACAGTAAACTGGGACAATTATAAACTCTGACTTGATGCTGGACCCACTGGACTTTGGAATAGTAGAATGTTAGGTAGTTACAAGGAAAAAGATCTTACAAATAAGTGCAAGCATTGAGAACATTGAAAAAGGCATGCATGGGATAGAGTAAATTGGAGCAATGTGGTACACAGGGGCAACATACTGTCAGTAGCCTGAACTAGGGCATGTGAAAAAGCCAGGGGAAAGCATGGAAAGGTTTGTAGGGTCTGGTTGTTGATAGGAGTTTGTGGTTTCAGTGCATTACACATGACAGCTAGAGAATGGATGTGAGTAAATGAGTTTTCTCCTTGTTTGTTCCTTGCACTACTTCGTAACCACGGGCAGTGGTGAACAAGTATGAAAAAGAAATATGAAATGACCTTAATGTACAAAGTTTCTGTTTACCCCATAGATTAAGAGGGAGTGTTAAAGATGAGTTTAAATCTACAGTTAAGTAGAAAGATCAGAAAATATAGAAATGGGTCAGAAAATTCATGTAATTGTATTTGCATAATGATAAATGATGAAAAATAGAAATACATTATTCAATAATTTATTTATTTACTGTGATGTTATATTTCTCTTAACTGATAGCCTCGATCTGGGGAAACAGACAACTGGAGTTAAGCTTTTGTACTACATATTGTGCAGTAATCATAAATTCATTCATTCCAGATATGTGAATACCAATTATTTGCTGCAGGAGTTAGAAAAGTTAAATGTTTTGTTTTTGGTAGGTAAGGCTTCCACTAGATGTCAGATATGCATAAAAGCCTGATACGTAGCCAAACAGTCCATTCAACATGCATTAGCAAGAAATCTAGGATTGATATTACAAACCACTATCTCAGCTCGTTGCTAATAGTGCAATTAACTTACCTTGTCTTTGTTAACATTCCATCCTTACAACACTACAAATACCAGTTCTACACATCTTGAAACCCATCTTGTCCATGTTGCAACTACCACCATGATAAACAAAAATCACATTTTTCTATCTATGATCTGGATGTCACCCATCCCTACAACATTGCAAACACCTTTTCAACATAACCCAAGACCCTTCATGCCCACAATGTATCTACCATACATACATTCCCAGCATATAGATACACGTACACCATCCCTACACTTGATCACCTATGGTCTTCACCAGTGGATGTGGCCTGCTTCCTGACCACTGCAGGAGCCATATAAAGACAGAAGGGACTCTTGGGACAGGAAGTAGATATAGGTCATATATATTGGGAATTAATATTACTTTCTTCTTAAGGACAAGGATGATTATCTAAATGTCTTTGACTTAAGCCAAATAGCTGTTTATTATTGTTGATATTCCTAGCCATTTAGGATACATGGTGCTGTTGACTTACGATGTCTCACATTGCAGATACTTGTGATGTTCAGAGATTTGATGATTATGAGTTAGAACGATTGCATTATTTTTATGGAAATATCTGTAGAGTAATTTAATTTTTATTATTTGAATTTTAGGAAGCATTTATTATTAACCGTATGGTTATGTATTAGTCATTTTGGTATCTGCTATTATTTGATAAATTTGTTGTGAAGTCTTGATCTGTATTAGACTGTATTACAAAGAGAGAATAACATAAGTTTGCTTATGAAACATGGTGCTGTAGTAAGAGGCTGATAATCTTGAGTAAGTATAATTAAAAGATATATACTGTTGAAGGTAATATTGATATAAATTGAGTTGATTAAAACATGCACATATATTGCATTAAGAGCTTTTTGGTGGAATCAGCTTTCCTTTCTTATGGATAATATCAGCAACCCCTTTCTCAGTCAAGTAGCATAAAATAATATGGACAATAGTGTTTGTAACTTTTTGACTACAATAGTTATCAAGGTCTTTCTACAAATACATTGTTTAATACATATATATTCAGTAAGTAATTAATCAGGTATTTTAGTGTTGAGCAGTCTGATTTAAACTTTTAAAAACTTGCTGTTACACTGATTAGATCATGTTTAATTGATTAAATGTTTTCTATTATCATATAGTAGTACTGTAATACATGTGTGCTACTTTACTATGATTAGAGTAACCTGTTAAAGGCATTCAATGCAAATTCGGTGCCTCACCTTTAAATTTTGAAGCTTTGTTTATAAATAAGAGTCAATGACATACCCTTTCAGATTTATAGCTCAGGTATTTCATCTGTTTGTGTTTATGTCATGTACTTTGTATTGTTTTAACAAACATTTGTACTGTTGAATTCCTTGTTAATCCATTCCCTTGTACCTTGGAACCATCACTGTTCACAGTTCCAAGGCTGTTACAAATCTTGATATGGTTGGTGCTTTGGGAAAACAGGTACTTTACTGGTCAATTTTGATACCGGTGTATGTACTGCTGTGGTAAACAGTATAAATTGGGTTTTCACAAAAAATTATTTCATGCATGAAAGCTAGCTGTTGCAAAATGTGAAAAAAATGATATGTTTCTTGCAGGAAAACTAACTGGTGTGAAATAGTGCATGAAAGAATGCCATTGCATGAAAGCTAGCTGATGCAAAATAGTGCATGAATGATAGCCATTGCGAAATAGTAGCCTAGTCTGGAAATAGTAGCCTAATGCAGAATATTTATTTGTTCATTTGGTGGTAATTTTTTATGTAAAGTTAGTTTTTGTAAAATAGAAGTAATTAAAGTATTTTTAGTTTTCATTTTTTGTAATCAGATATACCATATCACCTGATTATTATAAGGTTGTAGGTATCTGTTCCTTTTGATAAGATAACATTGTAAATTTCTGGAAATTTTGCAGCAGCTAGTCATAGAAGGTACCAGAAGTCTAACCAGTCGATTTAAGACTTTATTGAAGAAAATTTTTGAAAAAGTATTGCATAAAACAGGAAACGGTAATTTTACCATCTCTGATTGTGGTTCATGAATGCAAAATGCAGTCTTTTGATAGCAAATAAAAGTAGATTAGTACGGTTCTCCAAAGCGTAGATGATTGAAAGTAAATGCAAGAAAAGTAAAGTAATGGTGTTTGAAAGGAAACAGAGAGAAAGTTTTGAATTTGCATAGCTCTGTAGAGTGAGAGAAGAAATTGTACTAAACTAGACTGGAAAAGGTGACAGAATTTAAGTATCAGGGAGCTACCTTGCATGAGTTTGGTGATAATGAAGGAGAGATAAGGGAGAGAGCAGTAGAAGGTAAAAGAGTCATTGGGTCCCTTAATAGATTAATGAAGGGTAGAGGTGTAAGTACGGAAGTGAAGAAAGGATTAAGGGACAGCATAGTTCTCCCAACCCTGACCTTCGCAGTTGAAACATGGACATGGGATGAGTCATGGAGGTTAAGATTCCAGACTGTGGAAATGAGTTATATGAGTGGAACATGTGGTATGACTAGATAGGATGAAAAAAGTAATGAGGGGAGTATGAAAAATTCATTATGGTAAGGAAGTAAAAGGGCGTTTCGGAATGTGTGAAAGAATGCATGATGGGGAGTTTTCAAGGAGAGTGTATGATGGTATGGTTGATGGGGTTGGTGTGAGAGGAAGACCATCTGTGACATGCGAAATGAGGGAGAGAAGAAAGGGAGGTATGCATGAAATGGTGTATGCAAGGGAGGCATATAAGGGCAAAGATAAGTGGAGACTATTTTTGCCATGATCACCCCTTTGATGGGAATTCCCTCTGGGAACTCCCATCAGAGAAAGAGATAGAAGAGAGGTACAGCAAAGCATGTGTTTTATGTGATCTCCAAAGTGAATAAGAATATATAATTTTTATTGAATATGAATAACATAGAAATTGTACTCCATAAGAAGAATATTTTATCTAAAAGTCACAAATTGTACGGTTTTTTTTTTTGATAAAATTAAAATTAGGCTTTTTTTTTACAGTTTTTTTTTTTTTTTTTTTTTTTTTTTTTTTTTTTTTTAGACAAAAAATGCATTTCATATTCCGTGTATTGATGTAACAAGAAAAGTCATATTTGCATTTTTTCTGCTGCCTTTTATGACAGGAAGATGACATTAGGAATATTTGCATTTTTGCATTATATATCTGACTCTGAGCAAATGAAGCTTTTCTTCATTGGTTCCTGGTGCTATCATGTTAACACAGGAATTGTTAAATAAGTATGAAAAAAAAATTGACTATATATAATTATAACATAAAATGTTATTATTATAATTGTTGTCACAGAAGGCAAATGATGTATGTGTAATATTTAGTTAGCACTGGTTTTGTAAATAAAAGATAAGCTTTAACTGGAGTACAGTATACTAGTCAGTGTCTAATACATAATTTCATAGAATGTGGAGGAAAGTAAAGATTTTGTAAAGACTTAAAAAATATCATGAGAGATATTGGCTGAATATCGACATATTGTATTAAGTATTTTTTGTACCTTCACAGTGACTTTCATTTTCGTATACTTAAGGTACTGTGAGGTTTACTCTTTTTTGTACAACTGTAAAAGTAGTTAATTTTAAACATAGATTCTCACATGTACTTTAAAAACAAGTGCACTTAGATACCAAAATATACATGCTGTGATTATGACCTGTGTTTTCATAGAAACTGCAGAAGGCATATAAACTGTAGAAGTTGAAGAGTTGTAGTTGAAATCAAAAGGTAGTAACTCTTCACTTTCAGGCTTACAATGTAAATCTTCTCCATATAATGTGGTATTGCTTTGATTTCAAGTTGGTGAAAATTTGATATGAGTTGAATGGAGATAAATATACTGTAAAGGTGATATCTTGCACTTAGCTCAACCATTTTTATTTTACTCAAAACATCTGTATATAAGGTGTGGTATAATTCAATTCCTTTCAGCATTCTGAACTTGTACATGTGACTTGAACTAATAATTGTAAAATTATGGACTAATGAAGTGCTTTTTACAGCATAGCACTTTAGAAAACTGTTGCATAGATTTTTTTTTTTTAATGCTAAAGATCCACTCTGGTTTTTTAATGTGAAAGATTTTCTCTGGTTTTCACCACTTCAGATGATCTCATACTTTGTATTAATTTGAATGAGTGACACCCACCCCTTCTAAAATTGGCCTTATTTTAAATGACGAGTTTCTGAGTCACTCTAGCTCATGTGTCTACTACAGAAATGTAGTTTTGATCCTGAGAAACCTCTTTTTCAATGCTGACAGTATGAGTAAAATGGATTATTGTCCCACTTCTTTTCTTGTGTGTCCGACCTAACAATCTTTGTACTGTATCACCAGAATCTAGAATGACTGTGGCCTTAATGCGTAAAGTTTGGTAATTTAGAAAAGAATATCAGCTCCAAATATGTCAAATCTCATGGGTTTCTGTTTGATGATTAGATGCTCACTTTTGCTTCAAGCTGAAACTATTGTTTTTGATGACAGTTCAGCTAAATCTTGCCTTACAAGTATGTACTTCAGATTTTTTGTCTTTTAATCTGTCGTTCTATGTAATGAACTCCTGAGTAATATACATGCTGGAGTCTTCAGCTTAAACCCTACAAGCTGGCAAAAGAGCAGAGATTCCCATGTCTTATGGGCAGACATGCTAGTGACATAAGAGTTTTGGAAAATAGATATTTTTATCTCACTCTTGCTATTTTACCCCTTATATAATAGGAAGTATACTTAATTCATCAGTTGTTGTTGAGGTTTAAGGCAATTGTTAAATATATTTAAGATATTTTGGCAATGTTTTATTTTTGAGTATATTTTTTAGATATATAGGGTTGTAAAAATGTATTGCTTGTTTGTCATGCCATTAACAATGGGTGAGACTTGTGTTAAAATTTAACTCTTGACAACACTTCATACATTTTCTGAGTGCACCCATGACTTTTGATACCAGTATATATCTTTCTCAAATGTTTTGGGTTGTAGAAATGAATATTCATTCAATCATTGATGCACCAACTTCATATAGTAACATAATTTGTAACATATAAGGTTGTTGATCATCTTTAATATGTACTATAAATAAGATATATTGCTCATATCTTGTATTGGAATGGATAAAAATTGTTGCCATATAAATGATTTTAATTGTTTAGTACTATTTCAAATATCGTACAGGAAAAATTCACCTTCTAGCCATAGATGTGACAGTTTTGTTATTAATAATGTTATTGTAAACAGAAATATTTCAAGGGATCTGTTACCTGCAGTCTTTTGTTTACATAATTGCCGTCCAGTTTACAGTGCCTGTGTTTTGGTGGGCATTTGCACCAAATTTTTATGATACTTGTTTTGGTCCACTTTTTGTTGATAATGTATCAGTTATCAGAATGGTTGTAATTATTTTGCTGTTATGCTCTCCTGAGTTCAGCATCTTTTGTTGATCATGGAAATGTGTTGTCAGGGATCTTCCTGTCATTTTGAATAGGGTAATCTGTGTGATTTTTATGATGTGTCCTCAGTTAACATTTCATGGTTGTATGTTCTTTTGTTACCAAGACTGAGATTGTTGTAAGACATTAGTGATTGCTTGATAAGTATAGACACTACATTGAAACAATATCCATGGAGTTGGTTTGAAAAGTTAAATAGAATTTCTTGGTTTTGCTAAATATGTTTAGTACATGATCTGATATTCTAAGAATCTTCTCTTCTGACTTAGGATTAAATCTTGGAGATGGTGCCTGTAGAATTTTGTTGTTCTCTGTGGAGGATATTGCTGCATAAAAAGATGATTATACTAATAACAGAGCACAAATTCAATGTGTATTAGAGCTTTAAAATCACCATAAATAGTTTTACTTTCACATGATATTTAGTGCAGAATTTTATGCTATTAAGACTTACAATATGTGTTTTTCTAGTTTTCAAGAAGTATGGTATCTGAAATCAAAATATAAAGGTTATGTTTATAAATATCAAATGCCATTGATATCTCGGTATAATACCTTGGCTTCTGTTTAACAATAGGATGAAATCATAGCGTTTTTGTACTTAATTTATATTGGGTGAGGTAAAGCAGAACAATGGGTTCTCTATGGCACCTGTTAGTTGAATTGATGAATTACTCGAGCCCTGATTACCTTTCAACTGTCCAGTGTGTGGTTAACTGGAAAAGTATCTGCCTATGTTAAAACTGTTGCAGTTATTCTTTTTCATGATGTTATTATTCATTTCCGTGATGTTCAGCAGAGCATTTATTCTTTATGTATATCATGTTATACATGAATCATATTTTGAGTCTTCCTTATATATATATATATATATATATATATATATATATATATATATATAGATGAGTCAGTCATAGACATTCAAAAGTTGGTACCTGTTACCTTCATTACTAAGCATGCTTTATGCTGTTAAGCAGTATGCTAGTAATTTTTGTTTAAATTGGAAAGACTAAATAACAGGGTTATGAAAATTCTAGTTAATCTAGTCATGGATATGGAAACATTTAGATAAAAATGATAATGTTGGTAATCATGATTCTAGAAAAGATTGCTTGCTTGATATGGCAGCTATCACATGGAAACAAATTAAAAGTTTTAGGTAAGTCATAGACTGCTGAGACACTGACACAGTTTACTTTATAGTTACCATTGCACATATTACTGATGCTCATATGGAGCTCCAGGCATCATGTTCAAGCAGCTTGCACTGTAATGTTGTTAGTTGGTAAAGAATAACTATTATTGGAAAAATTTTGTTAAGGCTGGAATTTGTGATGATTTCCTTGACAGTAATATATACATATATATATAGAATAAAGGATCTTTTATTCCTTCTAAATCCTAACTCACTCTTATCTCTAATGCAGAATATTTTCAATAAAACCTGGGACAAAATGTTAATAAATGAAACAAAAAAGTACATTACCTACAGAATATGTTACCACAGTGCTTCTCAGCCTTTTTTATTTCACAGCACATTTTTGAGTTTGCTTGATCCTTGTAGCACACTGAATCAAATTTTGCCAGTTTTCTAATGTTATTAAGTGGGAAAATGAAAATCCTTCTGAACACATGATGAGTATAGTAAAATAAATATAGTGCCTTTGTAACCGCAAGTATATCCAAGAGATTTACTGAACATTCCAATACCATGTGCAAAACAATTTTCAAACTTTTTTAACATCTTCACTTTCCACACTCAAGGAGAAAAGGCAAGAGTTGGAAGTAATTTTGGAGGTGAGTATATAAATATATACTTGCCTGTACTTACCATTTCATTGTTTCTCAGTTACTGCAAATGCCCAGTACAACACTATACTTAATAGATATATATTCATAAACTGGATATTGCAGTTATTTGATAAGACTGTGCCATAACTCCTTTATTTCTCTAATCAGGAATGTACTTTGGCACACTAGGGACATTGTCACAGCAAAATGTGCAAAGTACTGTGTTACCATATCATCTAATCAACCTTTATAACAAAAGTAAAGCAAGTGATATAATTTAGATCTTTTTGAAAGGATTTAATAAATACTGGCATTAAAGTTTAGAAATAAAAGTTGTCACATGATACAGATGGTGATCTATATCTGTGGTTAGACAATTAGTTAATTGGCTACAAACAAATAGTGATTAATTGTCAAGCCTCAGAATGGTTAGACATAACAAGTGGTGTGCAGTAATGCAGTTTCTAATATACACCAACAAAATTGGTAATAGGGTATGTTGTCTAAGTACAGTCTTACACATTAGTAAGAAAAGCAAGAAAGAAATGCTACAGAAAGAATTTTTCAGACATGCAAAACATAAATGAAAAGTACTTCCATGAACTAATCTCCAATGGGCTAGAGACAAGTAAGCATCATGTAAAAGCAAAAAAAAAAGATATAGGCATTATACAAAGAGAAATTGAATTTCTTGAAAAAAAATCCTCATGCTTACAATTTATATGAATACTGTGTTCAGTTTTGATCACCATACTTAAGAAAGCACAGGTAGAACAGAGTAAAGCACCGAGCTACCAAAATGATTCTTGGACTGAGAAATGAATCCTAAGAGAGCCATTTAGGAAACCTATAATTATATAATTAGGAGAGAGAAGGATACGTAATTTGATACAGGTATTAAGATGATCTTAAGCTTTGCCATCTTTGAGCTAAATAGCTATATAAGACTTAAGTCAATACTCTGTTATAGTGACACACAAACTCATGCCTTGGAATAAGGCAAAGTTACTTTTTTAAGGGGACTGTAAACAAGGAATTATTTACCAAAAATGCCATTATGGGTAATTCAGTGCATGATGTCTTCCTCTGCACTTTCATTCTCTACTTGTTCTCTACAGAGGGAGACATCACCAACTTATCATCCCTGCACACCTGATAACCCTGAATTCACTTCATCCTGTACAAACATAGTACAACCTCAATAAACCTAAATTCACTTCACACTATACATATACATCATCTCTACACCCTCAATATCAAATTCACTTCACCTTAGACAAACCCATTTGCATCACTAGACAGCATAGCTTTTAACTTGACTTCAGTAATGTTTCATTATCATTACATATTGTATCTTCATTACCTACTAAATCTTTACTACATCAGTGTTGTTAAAAATTTGCAAGACCATACTTTTAGGATACTCCTTGACCTGAAACATAGGGATTAGTTTAAAGACTGGTGGTGTAGTTTGGTAAAGAAAAGTAATTTTCACCTTCATATGGGATGAAGGCTATTTATGTTTTTTATATCAGACTTGTTCTGTAAGGGCAAAAATACCCTAGACATATGATTACAGTGAAGATGAATAGTGTTCACTTCCACTCACCATTATGGCCTGTCTTTTGACCTGACCCATACAAATCAGGTCCAAGGCAAAATATTCTAGATGTATATATTGTTAAATAAAGATTTAGCATTAAGAGAAAATATACTAAGGACATTTAGCATTAAGAGAATATATACTAAGGACTGATGGAACATGTTTCAAGGTTATTGTAGTAATGTAGATTTGGTTTATAGTGAAGGTAAATCATGTATAAGACAAAGATATGATGATATATGACTCATGGAAGTTACAATATGAAAGGCAGATTAATTACAATACGACAAAGATCTGTTGCTATAGCACTCACGAAGCTCAAGGAGAGAAATAACCAACATATCAAATACTGCATATGAATAAGCATGGAAAAACTATTTTTTTTGCAGGACAATTAGAAATATGACGAGAATATTACTAAAAACTCGACTATTAGTGTTTTGCAGTTCCTGCAGACGTAAACATGTCTCTAGTGCCACTTGACAGGCACTCCTTACTTCTTTCATAATTCATTGATATATCCATAATTCATTGATATATCTTGGCTTTCTTGGGAGCCAAGTGTGTTCTGTACTAGCGAAGCTGAAGGGGGTCTTGGATAGGTATATGAGAGACGGTAGCTAGTGGTGAAATGACGAAGTAAACTTGCTGGTGAAAAAGATGAGAGGTGTATGAGCGGTGCCAACAGGAAAGGAGAGCAGGTCATTGGGAGATATACATGAGAAAATAGCTGGCAAGAAGGAAGGCGCATGTTATATTTCCCCTCAGGGTCATTCCATCTGATAGTGGAGAGGGGATTATAATACTCTTTCCCTTTACAGTTCGAGAACCACCCTAAATTTCTCCCCCCCCCCCCACCTCCCTCTTCCCCATTTCTCACCACTAAACCCAAATCGAAATCCGCTCTCTTCATGCTCTTCGTTCCGTACCCCCATTACCCACACTCCTCAACCTACACTCTCTTCTCCAACCCCATAAAAGCAAGTGCACCAAAAACACTACGTTAAGGACGTAGTAGCTCTACCATCATTCGTGGATATATACCACGACCGTGCTGTCTTTAGCGCTTACCGCCATCTTACCAATACGCTTCCTCATTTTTCTCATTCTTGGGTAATTCATAGTTTATTTATTTTTTGTCGTGTAGCTTATTATTCTTATATGTTTTTTCTAATTTCTTAAGAAAGAAATGATATAAAGTATAGTTACGATATATGTCAATGTTTGGGAGACCGATCTGGTGGAAGAATTATGGATTTTTTAATAGTTCATGTGCGCACAGCTCAAGTAATTTGCATGGCACACGTTGGTCACTCGGTTGCTGCATCTTCTGAAGAATTGTTCGACATCAATAAAATCGAACTGATTTATAAACTTAAAGGCTGTTATAAGGTTCTCTCCTCTCTCCACAGTGGACAGCAATGTAACCATCAGCCTCTCATTATAGCTCAATTCTCTTGAATTAGGTACCATCTTTGCTCTTATCTGGACCCTATCAGTCACATCTTTGTACATCTTTGGTACGATGTCAAACCTGAGATGCATAATCCAGTTGTGGTTTGACATAAGTAGTAAATCATTTTATTACATAGAACCACTGCTGCTCACTTGTGTGATACCTTCTCACGCCATAAACTCAGTCTTTACTTTGTTATGGGGTAATATAGTTTTCCTGTAAGAGACTCATAAAGAATCCTCTGTAATCATGTTGAAAAATGACATCCATCATATAATCTCGCCAAAAAATATTCCTTTGAATTAGAATATCCTTGAACCCTGTTTTTCACATATTGATGCAATTTCTATTGACTGCCTCCACTTCTCTGACTTATATATAAGTAGAACCATCACAGAAAACAAAGGTATATGGCGCATAATTTTGTGTACGTTTTGAAATTTAAAGTACGAAGGTCGGATTAGAATAAAAATGGACGTACGATAATGGTCAGGTGTGGACGGTACGGGAGGCTGCTGTCAAACAGGAGGGAGGGATCACCGCCCGAGCTGGCACCTACGCCGGTGGCATTATAATTCCCAGACCGCCGCCGCTGGTGAATAACACTATGGTGATTAACGTTAAGCAACTTTTCCACGTGTGGGTGTTGGGTTAGACACAGCAGAACTACTGAATTCAAAGGAGGTAACTGGAGCAGAAGGGGAAAAACCAGTTTCTGTATTATAGCCTTCCATGTCACTGTTTATTTGACGTGAGAGTAGATGACTCTCATAATGTGTTTATAAGTTTTAAGTGATATTCGATCTTGAGGATATTTATGGCCCTTTAAGACTGTGCTCTGAATAGAGATTTGGGGAATATATCATTATTGATAGATGGTAGGTTTTTTTTCCCTACGTCTACCTGACGTTTTCAGGTAGATGTCACATATTTGGGTAGATTGTTCTATTGATTACTTTTGTCTTCTCAAGAAAAAAAAAACGGCTAATCGCCTAGAATAATTCCAAATTGCAATTATCTCTAAATATTGACTGATTTGTGGTGTTTACAGAATACAGTAATGGATTTATTTTGTATCATTCATATTTTTCATAATTTCTTATCAGTAGAAAAGTGAATGATAAGTCTTCCTTTTTCATACCAATTTACCATTGGACCCACCATCTTCTTTCATGCAGAAATAAGTTATTGCATTAATGGAATAAAGTAGATAATTCCTATGTGGAGATTTTTTTTGCTCAAGATGTCCAGGCCTAATTTACATTGTATGTAAGGTTAAGAGTTCACTGTTTTAAACTATTTCTGAAATCACTTTTTTTTTATTAAAGAATTCTGTAGTTTGGAACTGAAGACAGAGAAGCTTCATGTGCTGGCAGCAATTCAGTGTCTTTCCAATTACTCTTGCTCTTCCTGATACAATTTATTTTATTAGAGATCCAGTTCTTGCTTACAAGTGGCACAAGATATTATCATAAGGTTCACGTTGGATGTCCATTTTTTAAAACACATCAGGGTCGAGGGTTTCTGAGAGTGGGAACGAGACTATTAAAGAATAGTCAACGAAATAAGATTGAACCTCATCTTTAATGTCTATGGTAATTAGTCTCCAGAATCTTGAACCTATGGTATCAAATGTTGACGAACTGTCATGGTACAAGAAGCAAAATATCATCATTTATAAAATGAATGATTTGGTAAAAACTCTTTCCAATACATTTGGTAGAATATTTTGGAAGGGAGAACCTTTGCCAGTTAAACAGTTACGGTCTGAAAGTAATTTTAAAAAATCATAATATATCTTGTCTCACATTCCATTCAGCAGCAAAACATTTTATTTATTGCCGTATTATTTTTGTGTGTACTTATTGTAGTCATGTCTCAGAATTATCAGTGTATTTATCACAACAATTCAATATGTGTGCCGTATTTGCTTGACTTACTTTATGATCATTTACTTCAATGCTTCATATTGTATAAGACACATTAGTAGAATATGGTGTAAATGAGGATTTTCTTAATAACAAAAGCTCAAGTTATGGGAAAAAATCTTAATAAAGCATCAGAAAAAGGGAATTTCTACTACTGTATCTTTACCTTTCACAACCAGCATCAGCTAATTTGTTACTGTACTCACAGAAGGGGAGTCAGTTTTTATAAAGAATAATTTTTGGAACCTTTCGTAGAATATTTTTGCTTTGACTACTATTAAACCTTGTCATTTTTATTCCTGTGAACAGACTTTTTCATATAAATGAAATAATAATCTGTAAAAAAACATTTCTGTGTTTTTAAGATGGAAATATACAACATAAATCAGTCAGGTAACAAAACACTTAACCTGAGAAATGCAACAGTCTCCTTACTTTCAAAAGATTTATATATATTTTGGATAAACACACCATGAACTTTTTTGTTGACTTCATTAATACATTTGCAGAACTGTTTTGTGTGGTGATATGTAGGAGATTTAGAAATAGGGAAGAAAATGTCACGTAGGGACACTGGTCCTTCACGAGGAGGAGGAGGAGGAGGAGGAACGGACGGATCAGAATCTCAGGCATCGTCTCCGAGTGAAGATTGCAAGTTTGTCAATTCTGCTCATCCTGAGGCTGTAAGTTATAACATTGTAACATAAATTATCAATCTGATTATTTATGAAGCTGGATGAAACTGATGTATAAATTCATTTCTTACAGTTGATCTGATTTAGACTGGTGTTGCATGATTTGCATTATTTTCTTGTATTCTCTAATGATTAGTAAATTGATAGTGTGGGATTATTTAACATCAAATTAGGTGATATAGGACTTATGTATGTCGGACCTTACTTTCTTTAGCAGCTGATATTTTTGGTAGATACATGAATCTGGTTTGTCTTAGGACTTTGTAGAGTGACTGCTTCTGAAGAGCTTGGTCAGGAGCACTGCCAACTGCTCACTGTTTTGTCTACAGTGTTTACATTTTTGGAAGTTGGCAGGTTGTTCAGATTATGTACTGGTATATGATAATTAGGATAATGAAAATAAAGATAATTTTCAGTTGCTAGGGTAACTTAGGTTAGGTTTTCATGTGTTCTGTTGATTTATATATGTAGTTCTACTTTTTTGTGAACCTTAAATTTTTCTGATTATCATTGCTTTTTCTTTTGATAGTTATATTTTATTGTAGGAATGAAAAGAAAGATTTTCAAATCTTTCAGTGTAAGTCTAAATCACTTCTGTTTAGTTTAAGGAATTTATTGATAACATTTTTTTCCCACTCCATAAAGAAATAGAGTGGCAAAGGTAAACTGATACTTTACTCAAAAAGTTTTAGGAAACATACTGTTAATATAAGCAGTAGGAACAAGGTTCTTGCTAACATGTATTTCATCATATTAAAATGAATATTGACCAAACTTGCATTATAGACATTATACACAGTTTTCTTTATCATGAATTTTTGGAGATTAACCTTTGATACCATTTATAATTAAATGATACTGGATACTTGATATATGATTTCTAGAAATGTATTAAATGGCAATTAGCCAAACTTTTAATGCAGATACTGCTTATAAAGTTCTGCATCTAATTAAATTATGAAGGTCATGGCTAAAAGTCACAGTTATATTGTGAACTCAGTTTAGGGGTATAAAACGAAATGCATGGTGTATGCATAATACATATATTTTTTTTTCCATCTCAGACTGTCGGGTTCTTGGAGGGCAGTCAGTCTCTTATTAACAGAGAATATATTTTATTTTTTAATTGTTTGTTTGTTTAGCATACGTCAGATAATATATACCCAGAGTTGAATAGGTTTTATTTTATAGAATTGGTAAGATTATCTTTTCACATGAAATCAGTTTTAGCTCAGATGTATATCAATTTCAGGTACTCTCTGGGCTCAATGAGCTACGTAAAAGTGGACACTTCTGTGATGTGACCTTGTGTGTGGATGGAATGACTTTTCCAGTGCATAAATCTGTACTAGCATCATTTAGTCCCTACTTTCGGGTAAGCGTAATTGTAAAAGAGTGTTTCTTTCTCATTTTTACTCATTTAATGAATCTAGTGACTGATTTTTCAGATACCAAATGAAATACGTCTATACAATTTTTCATGTAGTTGTAAAGAGATGTGAGGGTGGTCTCATGAAAATCTGCTATGGAGATCGTGATCTGTTTTTTCACTAACTAGTAAGTTAAAGATACTTGAACACAGAGTACCCACCAGATGCCTACGTTTTCATCAGATATTCAGCAGAGCCTATGTTTAAAAAAGTTTAATAGAATTTATTTGCATGAACTAAAATTTATACCCTCTACTGCCTAAAGTATCACATTTTTCTAACCTTAATGATACATTGAGAATATATGTTTGAGATGTACCTTGCCTGATTTTGTTCTGGACAACATATGACCTAGATAGTTTACAAAACCATATTATGTTGGTTACTGCAGATGATGACACAAACAGCTTGTGATTGATTGCATACTTAAGCAAAATTCTGCTGTCATCAAAATTTCACCCACAAGTGACAGCATCCAACCTCCCTCTTTGCTTAGTAAACATTGGGAAGCTTTTGCTAATGCATTTGGAAAACTCATTAGTTCAGACCATTAAAAGGGCCAGTCCCAGTATCCTGTAGCATGTTCACTATCAATTGGAAGCTGTTGCTAAGGCTAATTGAACATAGACAATTAAATAAGCTGACCACTTCACTTTCACTTTAGCTGAGCCAGTATACATTATCTGGCTGTTGAAAGAGGCAATGGAAAATGGAATATGATGAAAAATATAGCTAATGTTTCATTTTATATTTAATGTGATTAACATGAATTAACCACCTATTAGTGTGGGGAAATTTATTCTAATATTGCACAAAATAATATTTTTTGAATTCTTCTAAATGTGTAGTTCTTTAGAAAGGAAATACTGTGATGGCTTCCTTTTTTTTACTGAAATAAATAAATGATATGCAAAAGAAAATATCTCGAAGTAGAACTAAAATAAGTAGCTTTTATCATACTATGGTTTCTGTTGGAGTTCTTCTACAGCCAAAGTTCAGAAATGTGCACTGGCTAATTTGTTTTATTGGAATTATCTTGAAATGGTTCTTTACTATATGAACACATTATGAGTTTATCATATGCCTTTCTATTTCTTACAGGCAATGTTTTTAAGTAATTTGGCAGAGTCTCAGCAAGAGCACATTACTCTAAGTGGTGTTGATGCTGGAATGGTGTCTTTATTGCTTGATTATGCCTACACCTCAACCATTACAATAACAGAGAGTAATGTCCAAGTAAGTGAACAAAAATCCAGTTGTAGCTTTAGTAGCCCAACTGGAAGTGGCGTAAGGACAAAGGGTTGAAGGGCTCTATTGTTTTAACTTAGATTTTTGTGTGTGTTTTTAATTAATTTTGCTATAATCCCCTAAATTTTTAGTGTGAGGAAGGAGTTTTACATTAAAGGGAACCCAAATATTCTTTAATGTCACAAACATTTTTGAATTTACGTATACTGTCTGAATCCACGGTTTCATTTTGTAGAAATATTTGTCATCCTCTGTTCTTACTCCTTCACATATATTTTTTTGATATTTTATGGTTAGGTTCTTTCTGTGGCTTATCATTTATTTTTTTTTTTTATTTCAAAGAATTACTCCACAGATTATCAGTTTGCTTTAGTATCCCAGTATGGCTATTTGCTTGCCAGAGGTTAAAGAAAAATCACCTGTAGCCATGGAACTTTATGGTGATGTTTTTGATACATTTTCTGAACAGTATTTCCATCCATTCTTATTTTGCTACCAAATAATATTGCTTTACTGAAGGTGACAGAAGTGTTCCATGGAACACCCTTATAGTTAATGCTTACCAGTAGATCTTCTCTATCAAGTCTACTTATTTTCCTTAGGATTAATGGTAACAATGTATTTGATGAGACTTTTAACATTTTATTTGTTTCATTACCACATTCAGATGCCCAACAGTTTTCTGGATTTGCATACTCATTCTCATATGTAGTGAGTAGCTAGTGGAGAAATAGCTTTTTCTACATAACAACATTAGTTCATAAATATATTTTTTTTTTAATAGTTACTTCATTGGTAGTATTTCTTTTCTTACCAACTAATTGGACACCTGCAGCAACTAGATTTGTATATGATATATGGTTTATTTTTTTCAGGCACTTCTGAGTGCCTCTAACTTGCTGGAAGTAGTGGCAGTAAGAGAGGCTTGTTGCCGTTTCCTTGAACGTCACATTGATGCCACAAACTGTGTTGGGATTCACTGTTTTGCTGAAGCACATGCTTGTCATGATCTTACCAAAAAGGCAAAGGCATATACATTGAGGTAGGATTCATTACATTTTTAGTACTTTTTGATGTAGATGTAAAATTTTGCTCCATGTGAAGAGAGGCCTGACTTGTGAAGAGAGACCTGACTTCAATTTTAGCAGTATTTCCAGGCATCAAGCACACCTTGAGGAAGTTAATTTTAGCTACTAAGAGAATTATATGCTCAGAAATCCTTTTGTTTCTTATGATATTCTGTCACCGTAGACTCATTAGTGTTGTACATTCTATCATCTTAGACTCATTAGTGGTGTATATAATCCATATTAAGCAACTCACCAAACTTTCCCAAAGTAATATGATGAGCAAAATAGTATTAGGCAAAATATTGTTAAGTTTTCAACAATATACTTATTTCAAAGAATTTCTTTCTTGGAGTATCTTCAGTAACTGAGAATACAAATGAGTTGAGTATGTATTTATTAAGATTTTAAGAAAGTAAGATTATTATTGGAACAGTAGAGGAGGAAGTGGAAGGCTGCTGACCATGAGAGTTTGGCTGACTCTCATGTTACTGTGTCATGCTGGCTGAATCTGCTTCTTTCAAATCTAATATCTTCTTTTCTGTACTTATCACTTCCTCCTTATTTGCACTTTTACATTCTTATTAAGACAATTCAGAACTGTGTTCATATCATTTCCTTCAAAATATTTAGACATTTATGCTGTCTTCTCCAATCCATTCATAATAACTTCTGCCTAGTCACTGACAGACAACAGTTGGTTCAGCCCCTTCTGATACAGCACGTATTTTATGCTTATCACTTGTTTATTGCCTTCAGAATGACTTTTGTGAATTATAACAGGGAGAACTGTGTACTCATCACTTTTCATCTGTTTTCTAGTTCGTAATTCTCTAGTCTCTCTTCTTTTTTTATCAGCTGATATGTATCCAGTGTATCAGTTGTTCATCATTAATTTTTCATAGTACTGTATGTACCATAGCATGTCAGAATTTCCTTTGCTTTTTAATGTCTGCTATTGAACCACTCCTCCCTCTTTGTCTACCTTTCCTTTGTATTTAAAGCTAAAAGTACCCATGTTCCCCTTCTTCTATAAGTTTCACAGAATCTTTCACCAGAGTGCTCTATTTTCTGGTTACTGATCTCCATTTCCCATCTTTCATTACAATAGAAATTGTTAAATTCATCGGTGTCATTGATTTTTACCTTCTCTTTGAGTCTGGTCTCATCTATGCTCCTTTACATCCTCAGTTACTTTATAGTCAAACTGAAGCATTATATGATTACTTTTCCATTTGTTGTATCATAAATGGTATTTTCAAGTTCCAAGATATTTTGGGTGAAAATAAAAAATTTCTGGTATAAATTCTAAGAACTCAAATATTTCCATAACTTTCCATCTTTATAAAAATCCAGATCAACCCAGTCTGTCTATGTGTAATCAAAATCCTCCATTATTAGTACTTTACGATGTCTGAGTGGTGCATGTTTTACTACTTTGTGGACTTTCCTGAAGTGAAGAATCATTGTTATCATTGTTTCTTTGTGCTGGTTCATGTATGTGTGTGGGTGTGTGTGGGGATGAAGATACAGTTGAAAGAACTAGGGTGAATCATAATGAGTGGAAAAGATTTTGTTTTTGGTCACACTGCTTTGAATGCAAGGAAAAGAACATAGAATGTCCATAGATTGGTATTCTATGGCAAACATTTTAATGATTCTGTACTATAGGAATTTTACACGTGTGATGGGAGGTGAGGAATGGCTCAGTCTTCCAGTAGAGAAGGTGGTGGAAATTATATCTGCTGATGATCTGGAGGTGGAAAGGGAGGAGCATGTATTTGATGCTACCACTGCATGGCTTCATCACAGCTATACTGCAAGGGCACCTATCTTTCATAAGGTAAGATAGGGTAAACCATATGTGTTTAGAAATTAATAGGATTTATATCTAAACACCAGAACCCTCAGTTTCTCAGTATATGTAATGGAATTGATTTAAACACTGCTGCATGTCAACATATGAATATAGCATTTGCCTACCTGCCTACCTGCCAGTGGTTGCAGTACAAGGGAAGAGTCGCCTTTGGCAAGGCTGCATCATCGTCTGTGGATGGAAGGGGTACTGTCTCATCATGGAACTTTTCAGTGTATTGGAGTCCATCATATCCTAGCTTAAGGTTGGAGTGCAGCTTTGAAGCAGCAAGAGCCTCATAAAAGGGGTCCTGGAATTATGATAAAATTATTGGGCCGTTTGCAGGATGCAGGCATCTTTTCAATTACTGTTCAGTTCAGGTTTTTTTTGGAGCAATGTTAAGTTATCTTACTGACAGGACACACACACACTCATTCCTTTTGTTTGCAACTGAACCTTTCCTTTTTATGTTTTTCCTCTATAGGATCTGATAACATATTGTTAAATATTATTTTCATGGTTTATTGTGTGAAGGAGATCTCTGCTCTTTCCTGCTTAGTGAATCTTCTCAAGGCAATGTGAGTTATAACAGTTAGGCAAGTTGTAATTGTATGAATTACATTTATTCCATAAGTGTGACATGTTGTAAAACAGTAAATACTATATCCTCTTTCCAAGGAGGATACCCATGCCAAGCATATTCCAAACAATATAGTTTTTATCTTCAGTAAAGATTATTATATTTATATATATATAACTCCCTGGGAATATGGGAGAAAGAATACTTCCCACGTATTCCCTGCGTGTTGTAAAAGGTGACTAAAAGAGGTGGGAGCGGGGGGCTGGAAATCCTCCCCTGCTGTTTGCACTTTTCCAAAGGAAGGAAGAGAGAAGGGGGCCAAGTGAGGATTTTTCCTCTACGGCTCATTCCTCTGTTCTTAATGCTACCTCGCTAATGCGGGAAACGGCAAATACGTATGAAAAAAATCTAGGACCCCTTTTATTGTGCTCCTTAGCTTTGATACTGCCCTTCAGTCAGGAGTAGGGAAATGATGGACTCTTGGAGTGAGAATTTGTCCAATAAGACTGTACTCACCTTCTTCAATTTACATTGATGCACCTTGCTGCTGGTGACTTCACTGGTGATGTTATCACAAGCAGAGGGAGTCCAGTTGCACCTGTAAAGAACATGAATAAGTTTTCAGTAGAAATAACTGAAAGGATTTACTGATTATTATTTTTCCCCCCACACAGGCCCTGGAGTGTGTGAGGTTGGCACTGGTAAGTCCTTATTTTTTAGTGGATGTTGTGGAAGGAGAAATGGCAGTGAGATCGTCACCAGAGTGTCGAGTGATAGTGGAAGAAGCCAGGCTGTACCATCTCCTTCCCGACCGACGTCATCAACTTGTATCACCACGCACCCGCCACAGACGTAACACAAACACCACAACAGTAAGTTACATTCCTTTGCTCACTGCGTTTCTCTTTCATCCCAGATATCGCAGCTGACCTCTTCTTTTGCGTTACTAACCATACACAGTTTTGGTATTCAATATAACTGCATTTCTTCGAGTTAATTTTCACCCACTTCTATGCCTTTTATCTTTTATTGTAACTCCTTCCTCACTTCTAAACAATCAGCCCTGATGATGGAGTAGCATGTCTTATTACAGATGCCCCTGGTTATCATGAGTTCTTATACTACTTGTTCTTCTGTTTCTTTAATATCACTAATTATTAATCCTTTATTTTGTTTTTCTTGTATTCTATCATTTTTTATTGTTTTTAGTATAACCGAATTTTTTCCAGTTTTGTCTTTTGTTTTACCACGAGTATTATCCCATACTCTTTCTGTTACTTCTGTTTTCAAATCCTCTACTAGCTGGTGTTGATTCTCTACTGGTTGTGAATTGTTACTATAACTAAGCTCATTCTTTGAATTTTCATCCCATCTGTTTTCTCATGATTAGTTCGATTCTGGATGTTTATTTATACCTCTGTCTATACCTCTGATGCCTGTTCCCAACCAGAACTCCCTTAGGGGGGTGGCCATGGCAATAGAGTCTCCATAACTAGAGAAACTCCAGTGCTGCTTCTTAGCCTTTAGTGCCACCTTTAGTGCCACACCCTAAATAGGCCAGTGGCAGTGGGCAACTCTAGCACAGTGTTTGCTAAGGCTCCTACCAATTGTTCCTACCAATTTCTTCTACCTATTGTATACAGGTATTTGTATATATTAATTAATGACTAATTTCTTCAGATGTTTGTTCCTTTCATTTTCAGTTCCCTTTTCCTTGAATCAACAAATTATTATTTTTTCCTTACTGACATATGTTTGCTGCTCATTTCATCTGCTTTGCTGAATGGATACCTTTTGCTGTCAAAAAACTTTCAGCTTTTTCTTTTTCTTATTTTGTGTCATCCCTTTATTGTTTATACAACAGATGGAGGTATGTTTGGTGCTGTATGCATATGAGACATGGGTCTAAGATAAAGATGTAGATGATAAGATGAATAAGTTGAAAATTAAATGAATAAGGACATTATGTGATGTGAGGAGGGTTGATTGAATTAGATATGATGGAGTAAGAGAGAAGTGTGGTAGTAAGTGGAATATGCATGAGGAGCTAAAGAGGTTGTGCTAAAATGGTTTAGACATATGCCGTTGATAAGTGAGGAAGGTAGACTTAAGAAGGTATACATGTCAGAAATAGGAGGATTGTGTGTTCAGATGACAAAAGTTGTGTATAGGTGTGAAACTGAATTTATATACAATACATGGAGGGATTTCTTCATTTGCTAGGCCTCATCTTTTGTAAGCATGCATGTGGCTCGTTTGTTCTTAAAAGATGTATGTTTTTTCACCCACTAATGTTACATGTCCTTGTGGGAATGGAGTATAAGAAAATATGTTTATAGATGACTTTTCTTTTAATGAGCCTCTCTTGAAAAATTTTGAAATAAGGCTGTTCATGCTGCAGAGAGGTATATTTTTCAAATCTTTTTGTATGATTTTGCTGAATTATGCAACATACAAAATTGTAAATTTAATCAATATCAGAGGTGTTTGTAAATAAATAAAAAAAAAAAAAAGCAGATCCATGATAGTTTAGTTAGAGTGGGCCATACATTTTTCTCAGACATAGTTATAGTTAGTGTTATGGAATGTTTGATTACCTTATATTATATTTCTTTTGTCCCTAAAGATTAGATTTTGCTCCAATGATTTGACAGCTTACTTTTATATATCTTTTATTGTATTGTTTCACAGTAGTTTACCAACTTCCCTTTATGACTTCTTTTACCTTTCTTGTGTTAACCTCGTAGTTACACAAAGTTTTAGACTTAAATTGAATGTTTGTGCTGTTGGTAGGTGATTGTAGCAGTGGGCGGTGAGGACAACAAACTAGTGCTGCGGTCAGTGGAGTGTTTTGATCCTCTGGCACACTGTTGGAGAAGCCTCTCATGTCTACCTTTTGCTGTCAGGTGTGTGTGGTCATCCTACAGTCCTTATGTTTATTTGTATGTCAGGCTGCGCTTCTACAATGCTGTATAAGACGCATATTAGGGTTTTGAAAGGTATTTTCTTAATGCTTGAATAGATATGTATATAGATAGATTAAAGATGCATTCAAAATGGAATTGTTCTCCCAGAACTTCTTCAAATTTTTTATGTACTATCTTCACAGTGGGTGTTAAGAACATGAAATATATGCTTCAGAATAATGCAGATGAGTGTGGCTGTCACAAAAGTGAAACAGCCACAGTCTGCACAAACTAAAAGAAATGATAGTTCATATGAAAAGGATGAGTTTTGCATGACAGTTGAAAAACGAAGCAAGATATTTGGAGAAAATATGAGTGAAGGGGTTGGAATAAGAGATTAAGGAAAAAAGAAAATAACATTTCATGAAAAACAGAAAAGAGATTGTATTGCAGACTCCTAAATGAAGATGTGATTTTAATTTTACCAGGGAAAGACTTATTAATTGCAGACAAGACAGTCTTCCTCTGAAAATAGTATTGCTTCATTCTCTCACATGTTGTTTATCTCTGCTACGTATATTTTACTTGATATATATGTGTTTGTTGTTATTGCTGAAGTATCTCTCCTCATTAAGATTTATAATTTAGTTTGTTAAATCATATGATAAGCAATGTGTGTTCTCAGTACTGTAGTATGGAAAAGTTTAGGCATGGGTATTTAGAAGTTTTTCATTAACACCATTCTGATATACTGTAGCACATAAAGGTAGATTGATGGCAGATGGTGCAGTACTGTACATTTTTACAAAATTAATTTTAAGAGAGTAAATCTGATACTACTCATCTATTTTAGCAAGCATGGCCTTGTTGTGTCGGGTGAGAATGTCCTGTACTTGGCTGGAGGAGAGTTTCCTGATGGTACAGTAACTCGTTGTTTATGGCGTTATGATCCAGTACTAGATGAATGGCATGACTTGGCACCCATGTCTAAGCCGAGGTCAGAACTAGGTGGGTTGTGATTATTTTTCTTTTAGTGTAGTTGGAAGTATTTTTTGTTCCCTATCCTCAGTGCTATATGTATATGTATTGCATATGAACTTTTTTTTCCCATGGAGTGTAATCAACCTTTGTACATGGATTTGTACTTGTACAGGAAAAATGGTAAGCACCCCCATTTAAATAATTGAAGTAAGGTTGTGCAACCCCTGTTAAATCACATTCATCAGGCATAGATTTGTTTGCTATTATGACTGTACTTTGATATTCTGTGTGTTTGAAACTCAGAGAGGGACAGAGAGAGAAAGACTTATTGACAGAAGGAGAGACAGAAAGAAGCTATTTTTTTTTTTCTTTTTTAAGTTTGTTATGAACTAGAAGGATCATGCTGTAGAACCCACCCATACCACCTTTTCAATTTAATATTTTTTCTGGAATTAAGCCATATCCATGCTTTCCTTTAAGTATATATAATTCCTTTCATGAGGTTGTGTTGGTGGCATTGCTTGAATTTGGGATGTACATGCCTTTTTTAGTTGTCACCTACTCTTTCCTGATGGACACATTAGCCGGAAATTTTTGAATTTCTAATTATCATTGCAAATTCCAGCATACTGCATCTGAAAGAAGCAAAGAAGTTAATATTTCAATCCCATGTTGCACAGTACTTCAGAACAGGAGTGTCCATTCCACTGAAAAATTAATTTTGTGAAATATCAGAGTTTGTTGTAGGTTTATAACTTCAGTATTTGCAGAAAGTAAGTACATAGAAGGGTTTACATTAAACCACCTCCAGGAGATATATGGATTTTATCCTAAACCTCTAAAATTTTGTTATAATATTTTTGATTTCTTGTAGGTTCAGCAACACAGGAAGGCTAATAATATTCTTAATTTCTTGTAGGTTCAGCAACACTGGATGGCTATGTCTATGTTGTTGGTGGTTGGGATGGATGTAATAGATTGACTCTTGTAGAACGATACGATCCACGTACCAACTCATGGAGTTCTGTTGCTTCTATGAAAATGGCCCTTACTTCACCTGCAGTTGCTGCCTACCAAGGAAAGCTTTATGTTTGTGGTGGTGCAATTTTAGAAGATGGAGATGGGATTGACCTAGTGCAAGTATGTAGTTATGATTATTTCATTATGAATATTCTTTGTTTGATGTGGAGTTATGTTCACTAATCCTCAAAAGTTGACCAGGATAAGCCACTTGGACTCTCTTCTCTCGTGAAGTCAAACGAGGGTGGTTCTTGGAGGTGAGGGTGTCTTACCCTCCTTGCTCCACACCAGCCTCTTTTCCTGATGTTCAGAATAAATCAAGTTCGTTAGTGCTTATCCACTACCCCAAGCAGACAGTCAAGGAGAGGATCAGTTCTTTCTAAAAGCTTGTAACTTTCAAGGATAGTGTCCATACAGCATGGAGTACAGTACTTTCCTTGAAAAAGTGGGATGAGCTTAGTCTTGATACAGTTATAAAAATTGCCCTTCAGGTTGTGTGAATAGCAAAAAGTTTTAAGAAATTGAATTCACAAAGAACTGACACACTAGTAAACCTTTTTCTTTGAAGAATATCTTTTGTATTAATAGGAAAAGTTAATTTTTAATTTCCATACATCTTGGCTTCTTTTAAGCCTTTTCTTTCATGGTCCATTGAGTAATTTTTTACATTCCTTTGGTTTTATTTGGTGGAGCCTTTGCAGCAAGCCATGATAGATCATCTTTTGCAGAAATTCTTCCCATCAGTATCATGTAAATGGAGAGTTAGAATAAGTGTTCATTCACTTAGGCTTCTTGTATATTCGTATGTGAAATTCTTCATATCCATGTAGGCTATCTAAGTGCCTTCATCTCCTTCTTACATTACTTTACACACAGCCTCTGTTTTCCCATTACCTTTTATGTAGATTATCATTCCTATATGTCTTAAGTCTATGTGTATATTATGTTCCCTGTTTCCCGTGTCCTTGTAAGATGACCACACAAAATCATCCTCAAATGATATGTTCACTGACTCTCAAGGTTTTTTTCACTTTTTTGTTAGCTGAAAGATAGTTTGTATCATATTTTAGGAAACTGATTAGTGGCTGAAAATTTTGAAATGCTACTTGTGAATTATTTACCCCTGTATTAATCTGTAAGTTTTCATGCTGTTCGTCACACCGCTGATTAGGTATTGGTATGTTTTTAGGTTATGCTGCCATATTTGCTGTTTCTTGTCTCTTTTGTAGATGTATGACCCACACACAGACACCTGGGAGCAGCTTCCCCCAATGATAATTCCTCGGAGTGGTTCAGCAGCAGCTGTTCTTCATGGCCTCATCTACATCATAGGTTCGCTTAAACTAAACCTTTTCATAATATCAGATCACAAGATGTCTCATTGCTCATGAATGAAAAGAAATCAGTCCAGTTGAAGAGTATTTGGATCAAAATGTTTGCCATGTTGATTTTTAGCAAAAAGGATCTGTTGACATTCCAGATGGTACATGTAGTGAACTTTTAGTGTCTTGTGGGATCCCTTAAGTGTGTCAGACCATTAACTCAGTATTTCACTGTCATTTATATTAATGGAAGCCTAATTCAGATTAACAGATACAGTAAAATGGTATAAGTATTTGTGAAAAAAGTTGTTAGTTGCCAAATGTTTTATAGTGTAAAAGTTTGTACCTCAGTGAATTTATCCATTACTTTACATATTAACTTTTGCTGTAGTTCAAAGATCTTTTCTCGTATATGGTACATCTTTTGCCAGGAGGTTGGCATGCATCAACTGAGAATACAAATAAAGTGGAGAGATTTGATCCAAGAAACAAGACCTGGGAGAGTGTTGCAAGCATGTGTGAACGTCGCTATAGACCAGGTACATATATATAGTTTATGCTCTTTTAGTACTCTTACCCATTCTGTTAGTTGAGCATGATGTGTTACCACTCCTGAAACATCTGGATATCAGGATTTTGATCTGACTTGATGATACTGCTCATTTAAGGATCCTCAACTGAGATTTCAAGATAAAGTTTAGTTTCTTTTCCTGATGTTTTCCATGCTTTTAATCAAGTCTTTACATTCCATACTAGCTTTGCTCTTATATGTTGGATTTGTCAGACTTGTTAAGATCACTTATGTCATTTATATTCATAGTAAGAAGGGAGTGAGAACTGTAGTACATACACATTTGTATTCATATGTCTAACCCTAGCAGGAAGGGAAAACAACTTGACTGTCATATGCTTTTGAGAGTTTGGGTAAGCTTTCCCTTTTAAGAGAGTTTGCTGTGAAGTGCTTACACTTGATTTGGGGCCAACAGCTTTGACTGAATAAGATTTTCAAATTTTTGTTTAAATTTCTTTATCCAGAATGCAGAAAAATTGTTTATCCACAAAAATCTTAGCTAAATCTTTCTCTTAAGATCATGTATGTCTCTTCCAGTATCCAGTGCAAACTGGTGCTTCCAGAATCTTCCAAATGTTTTGGTTGCTCCTGGATATGTTGAAAATGAATTGTCCTTCAGTATGCCTGAAAATAGGTGCACTAGGCACAAGTTAGAAAGGTTGTGGTATTATCATGCTTTTGAATATTTCAGGTGTAGCTGTAGTGGATGGAAAGATATACATATTAGGTGGAGAAGACGGTTGGGAGCACTTCCATGACACAATTGAGTGCTACATCCCTTGCACAGACACCTGGACACAAGTTGGCGAGATGTTAACAGGCCGCTCTTGGTTATCCTGTGCACCACTCAGGGTTAGTGAGATATTTGTGCTTGATTCATTGAAGTTAAGATTTCTATTCCAAGTATTAGACTGTGTGAGTGACCAGTAATATCCCCTCCCATTGTCTTATCTATGCTGATCCATATGTTCAATTGCCTTAAGAGAGAAAGTCCCAGATGCAGTCAAATATGATTGCTACTTTCTATATAAATTTGTCCATATTCAACCCATTCAGACCAGTCTGACAAATTTTAGTTCAATTTGAATGTTTAGAAATTGTATGAACCATTCAAACATCCAGAACTGTTTTAATCTAGCGCACCACAAACATTTAAATCTCAGTGCACCATTTCCAATTAAAGTCACCGTGTACCCATTGACACATTTTATCATCTTTCACATTCATTTTCCTCTGCAGTGCTTGGATATCGAGTCTTCTCTTAATATTATATACAAAATCACTCTTCATTTTCATCCTGACATGTCTAAGCGTGACAGTATGATGTTACTGTCCTTTTAACCCTCACAAAATCTTGTTTATTTACACTTTTAAGCAGAGAGGGACTCACATGGAGGAGCATGCAACATACTCCCACCATGGGTTATTTGGGTAACTGAACCTTGTGGATATTTCTGTAGGTTAATTAGGATTGCAAGGATGTAGGGAGTAAAAGAACCATTGGTTCCTTCAAATGCTATGGCAGGGAAATTCAGAGTGAGTGCATACTTAGGACCCATCTGAAAATTGAATAATATGTAGTTAGGACAGAAGGGGTTAGATTTCTGTATCTTAAAAACATGTAAGTGTATACAGGTCTAATTTTTTTAACATTTACCTAGCCATATCTCAGCTAAAGACAGAGATTGTTGGATATAAAATGCAGGATAAAGACAGAATTACTGTATGCTTAAAGATTAACAACTGTGGAAGGGTACTAATGGTAGTTTAGATTTTATTATGAGGATAGCTGAACATGTGTCAGATTTGAGAGATTTTGATTTACTGGTTTGAAATCAGAGCTAAAATGTTGTTCTGGTGTCTTTTTCTTGCCATGGATATTTAGTGATATCACTGAAAGGGTAATGTGGGTTTTTTGGCAAGCAGCATGAAGAGCCATTGCATTAAAGAGTAATGTGGGGAATGAAAACACATTTGGAAAGAGTTTGATTTACATCGCAATAGGAATGATTATAAGACTATATGCTTGAGAGGGAGAAATGTTAAATATAACTGCTGAATATTCAGATGAAGAGAGATGTTCTGTGTAATTGCACAACACATTTGGTTGGGTCAGAGATGCTAACAGTTAAATATCATGAAAGTGTGATGATGCTGAGAAAATTGCTGAAGTGTAGAAGGATCAATTTAAAGGTGAAACCAAATTTAGCATGTTTTTGTTATCATAATGTTTTATCTTGTTTCATTGGTTTTCTTTTGCAGATTAAAAAAGAAATCTTAGGTGATCTAGCAACTCCCCTGTCTTGACATCCCCGAGCCTCCACCAACCAAGCACGACAGACATTCTGGAAGTAACCAGAATAAGTGCCAGTCCATGATCTTTGTCCGGTGAGGTGTATGTATAATAAGTTTTATTAAAGTATATGATAAGATTATTGTAAAGAAAACGAAATGTGATATGATCAAAATTTATAAATCAGTACAGTACTACTTCCTTGCATTAAGTTGTGAATAAAAAAAAATTGGATACTTATACACCTTGTGATTTTATGGTTGTAGATTTCCCTATCATACGTCCAGATAGGCTGCCTGATGTCAGTCTTTCTTACATATGAGCAGTAGACATAAACTATTTTGTATGAAACAGAGAAAAGAAAATGGCACCTGAATTAGTAATACATGAAGTTCATAGTGCTATAACATGCTGAATATTTTATAAAGTTTAACGAAAAATTATAATGTAAATTTCTGAAATGGTACAAAAGTCCACATGAATTGTAACATTCATAAAAAAATGCTATTGAAAAACTAAGTATAATAGAATGGGTACATAGGCTTAAATATCTCAGATTTGGAACCTGGCATTTCAGGCAGCCTCACCTATGACCACCAAGACAAATAATGATTAGACCAAGTAAACATTGTAGTGCTTAGCGTATTTTAAGGTCTGAGGGGCTAGTAAATTTTATGTTTGGTTTAGTTGTCTTGCACAGTCGCATTATGCACAAGGTGGGTAATGGTATTAGTGCTGCAGTGAATAGGAAAGTGCAAATGAATTTTGATTCAAGGCAATATTTTAAATTTTTGTAGAGTGCTCCTCAATTCTGTGTTGTAGTGTATCTCTGGGACATTTTCTTTTAACGAATAAGGTGATACATGATGATTAAAGGTATTTCTGTTGTAAGAATGTTTCTGAAATGTTCACTATGATATAGAAGATATGCCTCATAGCTTCATCAGTGACATTCTCTCACTTGAAGTTGGGATTAGTCCCTCATTGGGAGAAAATTTTTTTTGTATTTATGCCTTATGTTTTTTTGGTCATACATAGTAGATTGTTTGGCCTCAGTCACATTTGGGAGGATGATCAAGGAAAATTAATGGTTTGTCTTACTAATACCTCTTTCTGGCTATATTTAGAAGACTGCTTTTCTTTATTTTTGCCTTCTACAATACCCCAATCAGGGCCTGAACATGCAGGAAGGTGAAAGGTGTGCACAGAATAGAGTGAAATGGAACAATATGGTATACTGGGGTCGATGTGCTGTCAATGGATTGAACCAGGGCATGTGAAGAGTCTGGAGTAAACCATGGAAAGGTCTGTGAGGCCTGGATGTGGATATGGAGCTGTGGTTTCGGTGCATTACACATGACAGCTAGAGACTGAGTGTGAGCGAATGTGGCCTTTTCGTCTGTTTCCTGGCGCTACCTCGCTGACGCAGGGGGTGGCGATGCTATTTCCTGTGGGGCGGGGTGGCATCAGGAATGGATGGAGGCGAGCAAGTATGAATATGTATATGTGTATATGCATGTGTATGTATATGTATGTATATGTGTATACGCTGGTATGTATATGTGTGTATTGTGCATATATGTGCATGTCTGTATACATGTACGTATGTGAGTGAATGGATCTTTCTTCATCTGTTTCCTGGCACCACCTTGCTAACGTGGGAAACAGTGATCAAGAATAAAAAATAAATATATATTATTTTTTCATACATATTCGCTATTTCCCGCGTCAGCGAGGTAGCGCCAGGAACAGAGGACTGAGCATTAAAGGAAAAATCCTCACTTGGCCCCCTTTTCTGTTCCTTCTTTTGGAAAAGTGAAAAAAGGAGTGGAGGATTTCCAGAACCCCACTCCCTCCCCTTTTGGTCGCCTTTTACGACATGCAGGGAATACGTGGGAAGTATTCTTTCTCCCATTATATATATATATCCCTGGGGATAGGGGAGAAAGAAAACTTCCCATGTATTCCCTGCGTGTCGTAGAAGGTGACTAAAAGGGGAGGAACAGGGGCTGGAAACCCTCCCCTTCTTGTATTTCAATTTCTAAAAGGGTAAACAGAAGGAGTCAGGTGGGGAGTGCTCATCCTCCTTGAAGGCTCAGATTGGGGTGTCTGAATGTGTGTGGATGTAACCAAGAAGAGAAGAAAGGAGCGATAGGTAGCATGTTTGAGGAAAGAAAACCTGGATGTTCTGGCTCTGAGTGAAATGAAGTTAGAGGGAAAAGGGGAAGAATGGCTTGGAAACATCTTCGGAGTGAAGCCAGGGGTTGGTGAGAGGACAAGAGCTAAGGAAGGAGTAGCATTACAGATGAAGCAGGAATTGTGGGAGTGTGTGATAAAGTGTAATGAAATAAATTCCAGATTGATGTGCGTAAAAATGAAAGTGGATGGTGAGAAATGGGTGATAATTAGTGCTTATGCACCTGGTCATAAGAAGAAAGATCTTGAGAGGCAAGTGTTTTGGGAGCAGCTGAGTGAGTGTGT